>CM041786.1:84258035-84476594 GCA_023375725.1 Nephotettix cincticeps | reverse complement strand
AGAAGGAAGCCAGGGGGAAAGCCTGGACTGTTCATTCAGGATGCCGACAGGCTAAGGAAATGCTTGGAGTGCATAATATAAGAAGGTCTGAGACCATGATCAGGCTTAAGAAAAACGATCTAAGGATACTGACGGGCTTTCTAACCGGACACTGTAGGCTCAGGGGTCATCTGAGCAAGATGGGCATTGTCCAAGAGGGTGAATGCCGCTTCTGCCAATCTGGGGAGGAAACACCTAGACACCTATTGGCTGAGTGTGACGCGATAGGTCAGAAGAGAGCCAGAAGCTTGGGAACACACCAGGTGGCGGTGGAGGATTTTCCAAAGGTAGAACCCCTCGTTATACTAAACTTTATTAAGGCATTAGGACTAGAGGGGGTTCTCTAGGCAAGAACTAGAGACTAGTCTGGGGGGCACAATAGATCTCAGGTCGCAGTGCAATCTTTCCCCTAGATTTTATCAAGTATCAAGTAAGTACCTTATTATTTTTATGACTGCCAAATAAAACAGCGTTCTTTTTTCTCCTCAAAAAAGGAGGCTAAACCCCTCATTACGATAAAATATAATATTTAGGCCTATTCTGTTTAGTTTAAGGTGGAGAAGTTAATGTCTTTTGACATTTAGCAGCATTGATATACTCTGGCATATACTCCTAATGAATAATTAGTTGGCTATGGCGAATACCAGAGAGATCCTCGTTAGCAGGAGGAGGAACATAAGTTTTGTATATAGTGATTGAAGTGAGTCGTGGTTTACCTTCCGCTAGAGCTGCTGTTCCATATAATAGGAAATACATTTATATGTAAATCTTGTTGCACGATTTTCACACAAATATAGCCTATATGAACCACTGTTGTACAAATGTACTTACATCATAAATAATTTGCATTAAAATTCTTAAATTTAAGATTTTTTGAATCTTACTTAAATAATCGAAGACAAATATTATATTTGTTAATGGTAAAAGACCTGATGAAGCCAAACTGGAGTAGGGAGTCCCACAAGGCTCTATATTGGGTCCTCTTTTATTCATTATCTATATTAATGACTTGAAACCATCCTCAATAATACATTCTAAAACCATTTTATATTCAGATGACGCAACACTTTTCACAACCAGTAATGATATTGACAGTCTTAATTGTCTGATGATACTTTAATACTACTTCAAATTGGATCTACTCCAATGGCTTTGTTCTCAACCACATAAAATACAGTTCAATCTTAAATCTATCTCAACAAATTCAATCCAAGAGCAGTATATTGATGCAGTGAAATTCTTAAGATTCAATATAGATCTAAAATAAACGTGGAACTCCCATATTGACTTCTTAAATAAAACTTTCTTGAGTGATTTATCTTTTGTATAGATTAACTGATGCAGTTCCCAACGATTATTTAAGGAAAGCATATTTTACATACTTCCAATCAATTCTCAGATATGGATTGATTAGGCTATTTATGGTAACTGTACCAAGGTTGATTAATACTTAAAAAAAGGTAGTCAGAAGAACCATAAAAAAGTGTAACAACAGACAATATTGCAATCCAATTTTCATCGATTTCCTTCTTCAAACTATTACAAATCTTTAAATATTTGATCTTACAGTTTATATTATAACAAATCCAATCATCCTAAAATTTAAGAGATCAACTTCTTTTTACAACACAATAATAAGCTTTCTGTAATAAATTTTACGTGTTTAAGTAAAACAATGAATCCTAAACCATAGGCTATGACAATTTTGCTAAAATTATATAATTTCTTGGAAAACAAAATTAGTATGTACCCTTTTCAGACTTTAAAAATAAATTTTGTTCTTGGCTTCTTAACAACCCCTTTTATTGTCTAGATAATTTTTTCAATACTAGAAATTTGGATTTTTAGTTCACACTGTGTTCTTATTCTGTTAGCCTTACATACTGGTGTTAGATTTAGGTGTACAATACTGGTCATACATACATTGTGATCATGGATATATAATAATGTTAGTTTTTTTGTGTAAGGCATTTAAGTTAGAACTTTTCAGTGCTTTTGCTGGTGTAGCCTATATGACGTTGTCAATGCTGTAGCTTATACATTCTTAAGACAATATAGCAATTTAATTTCATTACATGACTTCAAGGGTTTAAATGTAAAAAAAAATTATGTAACCACACCAAAGACCAAGTGCTACAAACAAATAGCCTCTTAATCCATATTCAAGTTCAAGACCAAGAAAATTTCAACAGACTGCTGTCAGTTGAAAGGTCAGCAGGTGCTCACCTTTGTTTTTATTTCACCATAATTCTGATATGTTTTGTGTTTTCCAAAAAAATTCAGTTTAACTGTTGTTTATGATGTTTGGGAAGGGGGTGGCCGGCCCGATGTCTGGGCTATTCATGGTGTATGTTTTAGCAATTTCTAATGTTGCACACAACATCCCTTTATGTTCAATGATAATTAAACAACAATGGAAATGAACATATACTATATGTTTTATGTAGTAATGTTTTAATTGTAATATTTATTATTCTTCTAAGTTTGATATTTTGTAAGCACTATTTTGTAGACTGGTTGATAAGCACAACTGCAATTGACATTTTTCTTTTAGCCTAAGTAAATAAGATATTTGTATTTTCACAACTAATTTTATATTATAATTTTTACAATATTCAAAGTGTGAATAAGGAAATAAATTTAAACAGTTTGTAGGCTGTTGTACCAGGTTTTCATTTCATATTACTTCAAAAGTGGTGGTGAGGGCTATGTTCACCTTTCAAACAACGTGATCCTTAAGTTGGTTTGACTAACATAGGGTTACAAGTTTATAAAACTAATCGCTACCTAGCGATTAGTTTTGAAGTTTCATGTTAACCTAGGCTAACATGACATTTCCTTGTTCTCCACACCAATGAATATTTAAGTTCTAAATAATTGCCCGTTCTGTGTTTTGTATTACCAACAGTATTCTAAGTCAGGTAGCTATTTACAGAATATTGTTCAACGTTTGACTGTGTACCATATATTTAATGTATTCTCTATTATTATGTTGATAAGCCTATCAACATAAATGGATATAACAGATTTTATTCCTCTGTTTATTTCATAGATCTGTTATCTCAACTGTATTGGACTATAATATATATATATATATATATATATATATATGTATATATGTATATATAATATATAGCCTATATATATATTATAGTCCATATATATATATATAGCCTATATATATATTAAAAACGAACTGCCCTTAACAGCTAAGTTGTATACACATTTCATTTCACGATGTATGAAAATAACCTGTAAAGATTTTACCTGCAAGTAAAGAGAAATATCTGGACAGTACCTATTTAAGTGAAAATAATTACATTAAAATATGGAGTTGCTCTTGAATATACATTATATTAAACCGACTTAAAATAAAACTTATAAACATAACCTAGCTAAGTTAACGTAAGTCAACTTACGTCAACACTGCAACACTCCAACTTCTATCCGATATGAAAGCCTAAGCCTAGTCTGTTGTACGTGTACACCACAATCAAATTCAACAGCTTTCTTTACTGCCTAATTATTGCACTCTGCAGACAACTGGATCAGCTGATACATACACACAGCTGACAGACGAGTGCTATTCAGCTGTTTAAGGTGGTGCGAGAAAAATATTGATTACCTAAAAAAAAACATAATTTTAACGTTTTTGTTGATCGTGTCTAATATGCTTTGGCATATTTTTTCAAGTTTTTAGTGAAAACCTTTTAGTTTGACAATACAGAGTGATTAAATTTGGAAATTTGGCGATTTTCAAGTAAGGAGTGTGGGAAAACTACTTATGCTTTTGAGCTAAAAATTTGGGACCGTGGATGAATAACAAGTATTTTTACGTAACCTATCTGAAATTCACGAAAAAATCATGTACTACAGAAAATTATTTTTAAAACCAAATTTTTGATCCGATAATCTCATTAAATGAGTTATTTTGAAGGTCTAAAATGTTTAAAAATGTAAAAAAAACAATCTCATATGCGTCACGAATAATCAACAATAGACAATCCGACCTAGCGGATTTCAGTTGTCCCTAATGCTGCTCACACCGCTTTGAGGTTTACCACAGTGATTTTACTATAGATGAGTATCGAATTTAATTCTTTTAGTTTCAGACGTAAACTCCAATGATACAATACAATGATACAATTCTACACAATTACAATTCTAGATGATAAAAAAAATGAAATGGGGGTTTTGCAAAATTAAAATTTTCCAGCTACATGCCACCATGCAACATCACCTGAAATAACGTACGTCTATATAAAATATATAATGCATGGGAAAACTAGTGGCATGCGGCATACATTATGTGTACAACGTAAAGTGTAACTCGCACACTTTTTCGTTGGGGTTTAGCATAGAATAACTAAATTACGAGTAGAGAGAGACGGATAGTAGAGGAGAGTAGGCACTTTATGGGACTTAGTGAAGACGATAAAATCTCAGGACAAGTGTTGCCATCTGTCGGATCTCGCGGTGAATTAGGCCTCTGTGACAGGCCGTCAGTTTGCGCTGCAAACGGCTATTTATGGAAACATGCGAAGCGATTCAAGCGGGTTTGATACGGGCCTGCATACTTCCGCCCCCACCCTCACCCGCAGGATCACCACTTCTGCTCGCTCCACGGGGAAAGAGGCCTAATTGTTTTAATTTACCGCGATTAATTATTATGTTTAGTATTTTTCTACCTATTGGTTCAATTAATCTTTTAAAATGTTATGTTGAAAATTATTTTAAATGCATATATCTTCAAGAATAATGAGGCAAATTTATTTTATAACTACTGTACCACTTTAAAAAATCTAATTGAAGATCATCTAATATTTATTTAGGTCGGTTGTCGGCGACTCGGAAGTTGAGATAGCGATAGCCCAGGAACATGCAGAGATAATTGCGGATCTGACTTGCAAGCTGATGGAGGAACAATTCCCGAAAGCGAAGAGAGGGTGCGAAAAAGGTGTACAGTTGGTCAGAAGAACTGAACGAGCTAAGGGCTAAGATGAGAAGAAAATACAGAATCTGGAGAAGGACAGGCATTGATGTGGACAGGAGGAGCTTTGTTCGTTCAAGGACTGACTACATATATTAATGTAGCATGAGCCCCATGAGGTTGTGTTGTATGTATTCTTGGTGAATCTGAATTTGGAATTTATTAACTAAATTTAGTAAAACTGTCATGTCATGTCAGCTGCTATGTGGATTCATAATATTGTGAATAATTTGAGACCAAAGAGAATAATATTCTCTTAACTAATACATATGAAATTTTTATCTAACAACTTATACTTACTTACTCCTGTGTGGTAGCGAGTAACTAGCAATTAAAAAACAAATTAAAAGAGTTACATTACATACATTAGAATTTTTCAAAAATAAAAAATGATTTAAAAATATATGAAATGTTATTTCACGTCAATGTTGAGAATACCTCCTAAATAGCTGAACAATAATTGTTTTTTGGTTGTAAATTAATGGAAGTTGATTCCACGAATTTAAACAAACATTGCTTAGCTGGACTTAGAGTAAGTTGTTAATGTTACGATTTATAGTAAGCTTTAAGGATAATTTCACTTAATTTTTAAAAATTTAAACTTTTTCATATCCTGATCTAGGTAGGCTATATGTTGTAAGCTATAAATAATGGTGTGGGCAGTTTATAGCCCGTCACAACCAGTGCTCTGGTAAAACATTTTCGATGTATTCCTGATGGACTACTTCGACAAACTCTAAAATAAATCTTATTCCTCCGCTGATCATTTCTGTTGTAGTAAAGCTAACACATTACATTGGTTGGATTTCGGTTGTACATTGGAAACGAATAGTTGTACAAGTTAAAACAAGGATAATTTATGTATTTTGATTGAGCTGCTTTCGTTCTTTCAGTTTACAAAAAAAACTTATCGAATATTTATTTATCGGCACAATCCATATTGATATAATTTATATTAAGTTAAATGACTGAAAAATTATGTTCACGGTAAAAATATTATTAATTGAATCTGTCAACAAAGGTTTAAACTTTCCATTTTGCTATATTTTCTTTTCCATTAATTCTGGAAAAGTTCAAAAAATATTTTTTCTCATGGAATCGTACTCACAAATTGATTTTTAGAATTGTATGAATGATTTTTTTGACGGGTAGCTCATAACGTTTGAAACGTAGCTTTTACAGACATGTGAGTGGTGTTATATGTCTTGTCATGTTTTGCACATTGAGACTTATAGAGTATAAATCTTTAGCCGTTTGTGAGAAATTTAGATTTTAGCGAATTTCCCATAGGGAAGAAGCTAATACCGTAGGTCTCATGGCAAGATTCAAGCCCGGGACCATGCTATTTTTTCTTCTTTAGGTGCCCTGAGACCAAAAACAATAGTCATTAATATATATATATATATATATATATATATATATATATATATATATATACTTCATTTTGAATTTTAAAAATAGTATCTCAATTTTCATAAAAAAAGGTCATAGTCATCTAGGCTAAGGAGTTTGTTAAGATCTTTCTCAAACTTAGAGAAGGCTGTTTTAGATGCAGTTAAATAAACCTTAGGTTTTGTTGCATGATCAGTTATTAAGTCAATAGTTTCATATGTTTTAACATGTTCATTGTTTAATTTTACTTTATAACTATTGTCCATTTTTAAAACCTCATTTTTGCACTGTTAGGTCAATAACAATAATTAATAAGTTGCTGAATACAAAATTTCATTCAATGGTAGTTTTTAAAAAATCTTCATCATTTTAGCTTAAAAATAACAGATAATTCACATAAGTTGCTGAATAAACAAAGTAAGAAAAATACTTCATTACAATGGTAGTAGGGATTAATACGAGGGAAAGGTAAAAAATCAGGCTTCAATTTCAAGTTTATTAATGATCTTCTCTTCTGATAACTAATAACTTACGTCCATTTCTTCTGATTCAATGTGACTAATTTCTTATCAAAACAATGACATAACCTGAGTAGTCGAGTAAACGATGTTGACTTGAACTGGAATGGTGAGGACTTGGAATATATATATAGTATATATATATATACTTCATTTTGAATAAAAATGGTATCTCAATTTTCGTGATGCATAGTCGCGTCCTTGACGGCTTCGTTTGAGTGACAGATGACTGGACAATAGTTTCATTGAATTTGAAAAGTATACTGTAATATCGCACTGATAAAGTTCCTGTATAAACAATGATCCGGTCCGGTTATGACCAAAATATTGCGTGAATGTTAATTAAATAAATAAAACGGAGGACCTTTTTCGGGATTAAAAATACGAGGGAAAGGTAAAAAATCAGGCTTCAATTTCAAGTTTATTAATGATCTTCTCTTCTGATAACTAATAACTTACGTCCATTTCTTCTGATTCAATGTGACTAATTTCTTATCAAAACAATGACATAACCTGAGTAGTCGAGTAAACGATGTTGACTTGAACTGGAATGGTGAGGACTTGGAACAGTGGAGGGAATGAATAAAGATGGCGTGATGCGTGATGGCGTCCTTGACGGCTTCGTTTGAAGTGACGAATGACTGGGACGATTGAATTTGAAAAGTATACTGTAATATCGCACTGATAAAGTTCCTGTATAAAACAATGATCCGGTCCGGTTATGACCAAAATATTGCGTGAATGTTAATTAAATAAATAAAACGGAGGACCTTTTCGGGTTTAAAAATATATTTATTATTAATTTATGTATTATTTATTTATTAATTTATTTATTATTTATTATTATTTATTATTTATTATGTAAACCATCAATTTACATTTATTATTTAAGAGAGAATATAACGATATTGATGCGGGAAGTGATGAACGATGAATGAATACAGCAATGAATGATCAAATGTATGTGAACAGTTTGGTAAAAAGAGGTATAAAATAAAAATTTAATTGAATATGACGAAACGTGTGTCTTGATAAAGAACACAATTTCATGATTTAGGGTTTGTGATTTACTGTCGTATATTGAAATATGTGGTAAATCATTATATGAAAAAGAATAAGGAAAATGCTTCATTTACATAATTGAGCTTTAAAAAATGATTGTTTGAAAATAATATTAAATTAACTGTATAGTAATAAAAATAGTAATATTAAAACAAACTAATTTTGCCCATTTGTTTTGATTAGTAATTTGCAAAATAAACAAAATGAAATAAATTAATAAAATTATAAATGCCTATGTATAAATAATGACACAAGTGGCTAAAAAATAATTTACATTTTTAATAGTATACCTTTGAATATAGTTTTTTTAATTTCCAAAAAATACTTTCATAAAAGTAAGATAAGATATCAGAACCAGTTAATTATAAATAGGGTTTAAAACTATTTGAACAAGGGCCTAATATACCTTCAAATTTCTCAAAACACCTTCTTTAGTCTCAAGCTTTTTTTTTAAATACCGACACAACCCCAGCTAATTATCCATCTCATTAAAAAGCAATGTACTCTTCCAAATTTCAAAACCTTTCCTCCAAGTATATTTTCCTACATATTAAATTGTTCCCCCCCTTCCGAAACTGTACATTGAAAATGAAAATTATCTGTAACCACGGATTATAGTTGACGTAAACTATTTTACCCCGGAATTGTCTACCTAATAAAATGAATAGTACTGGAGTCGGTCAGAAAGCCTTTATCACCCGACTCAAAATGAATGAGTAATTTAGGCTGTGATAGCCGGAGGTCCGCGCTTCACTTACTCAGCGTCAACTACCCTTATCAGCTGTGCTGCCACGGCCGGCTCTGCTCCCCTTCCCACACAGGATTCAAATTAATTTCTAACTCTCACTACAACCGATTGAGATGAGAGGCAGATTTATCATCCTTAAAATGTAATTTATATTACGATTACCTGTAAAAAATTATTTTTTTAAGCCAAGATTCTAGTTAAATAGAAAGTGGTTAAATTAAGTTTGTTGTGTTAAAAGACAATTTGAATATTTTAAGTTTCTAAACAGTCCATCCTAATTTCTTATGGATAATTTTGCTGTAACAAGCCTTAACATTTAAACGCTGCTCCCCCGATAGAGTTTGTATAATCACAATTCCCCATTATTTATATTCTTTCATAACTTCCATCTGGTTGCCTTACTAAACCCTTCTCACAATTCTACGTTGCATGTCTCCTTTTGAGAACTCCATTATTGTAGATTTGTCTAAATTGACCTGCAGATTCCAAATATCACATTACTGTAATTCTCGAAGCTTTTTAACATTTGTGGAAGAACAGTCGCTGTAGTCATCGGTATACATTGAAACACTTGAAACACATTGAAAACGGTATACATTGAAACACATTGAAGAAAATAAAGTTCGGGAGCAAATACTCCACGTTTAACCAAATTTTAGTTGTAAAACTCTCATTCAGCTCTTCCCTGAACTATACACTTGCCGTATAAACTCTTGGACATATTATAATGTTCATTGACATTCCTATACACGCAAGTTAAAAAAATGAGCGAAATGTCTGTGAAATGTATAGAGAGCAGCTTCAAAAAGTACAAAATCATGTATTTTGGATTTTCTCAGTATGCATCAGTTTCATCATGCATTCCAGATTTTAAATATTACCTATTAGTAGATGAGTATTTATTTCTAAATCCTGCTTGAAATTCATTTGTTATGTTTTTATTAACCCAGCTAATGATTCTACCATTTAAGAGACCCAACAACTAACCGACTCAATCTATAAAACACCATCTCCAATAGTTTTCCACTGAGTTTACATTGCCTTTTTAAACATGGGAAAATGGTTGAAATCCTGAAACTCATCCAACTCATGCAACTTCATCCTTCTCGTACATTAGATTGTAATTCTCACAGAGGGTACTGAAAAAGTACAAGAGGGTTTAAAAGTGCATCTAGCACATTCGAAAGAAACCCCCAAATTGTGTATTGGCCAGGGTGAATAATGGAAAGATAATAACTGAATTTCAAGCAGCCTTGAAATTAGCTTCAGAACAAAGAAGAAGTTTTAAGAAATTAAATTCAGCTTTATTGTTTCTTCGACCTTAAGCTCTAAACTATGAACGCTGAATCCAGTGGCACGTTCATTATTTGCACAATCCACAACGGTAGGTAAGAAAGACGGATTTAATAGCTTGTTGAAATGAAAAGCTAGTTTGTATATTGTAAATATTATAAATCACTTTTAGTGTATTTCCTATAGGGAAGAAGCTATTACCGTATATATATATATATATATATATATATATATATATATATATATATGTGTGTGTGTGTGTGTGTGTGTGTGTGTCTGTGAACACGATAACTCTCGTAAAAATGGTCCGATCGAGACGTGTATTTCTACTTTTGCTTGGACGAGTTAGTAAAGGAGACATATCGGTCAATCGGATCGGGTAGTTTGGGAGGGTTTTGTACCCCAAAATGAGTTTTTTGCGCTTTTCCAATATATATACATATACATATATATATATATGTATACACATACATTTATATATATATTTTAACTACTATTGTTTTTGGTCTCTAGGCACCTCAAAACGAAAACGTAACATGGTTCCGGGCTTAGGTCTTGCCATGAGATCTACGGTAATAGCTTCTTCCGTATTGGAAATTCGCAAAAGCCTTTTTATATAATTTTGCTGGAATACATCATCCACATTTTGATCTCCAATCAGCCAATAAACGTGTAAATTGTTTCTTTACTATAATCAAATTACATATACGCTAACTAATGAAAACAATACTGAAAAGTTGTTATGCAATTCAAACTTCCATTTCAATCGCTATATTTGATATATTTCGCTATATTTGATTTGATATATGATTTGAACCTCATCTTTTCATGAGAACCAGCTTTTCCGTTTTTGGAGATATTCGAGTGGCATAAATTCTTCTTTGTTCACCATCTCAGTGCTGTTACTACCTATGTCCAGCATTTAATCAAACGATCATTTATCATTTTCATTAATCAAACGATTCAAATACACAGTTTCATGAAACCTTTTCCTAAAATGGTTTTGTTTCTTTGTGTTTAAGTAATTTAAATTTTTAAAACGATATACATTTGAAATATATTTTTCTTATACAGTAACACAAATTTAACTTATTAATTTTTGTACCTATAATAATGATAATAATAATAATAATAATAATAATAATAATAATAATTCTTTATTCTGTTTAACAATGTAAAATTGCATATAATGCGTCAATATACAAAAAAGTTTACAAAATGAAATTAATGGTAACAGTTAGGGGACAATAATAACAATAAAAAACAATGAAAAAAACCGTCCCAGCAATGCCAATAATAACTGTATACCGTACAGGGGAGCTGCATTTTATAGCCCAGCGATGTCCCAGATCTAGTCCCATCTGTGGCTCAAGTACTCGCCCACCGAGTAAAAAGCTTCAGACACCAGAAGGCGCTTTAGCCTTGTTTTGAGCAAGTTTGGATTAGCAGCCTTGTCAAAGTTTCGCGGCAAATTGTTTACCTCTTTTTATATTTGTAAATAATTGTTGATTTCCTAAAAATTGTGGTTTATTGTGTGCCTATCTCTATATTGGCTAGCAATTATGAACATGTATGGTGGTGTGTACAGTCAGTTTCACTTTACACCATTAAAATAGACCACTATATCCATACTTTGAATATTACAAAGTTTGTTTTTTTCGGATATGTTCTGTTTTTTTGATGATAAAAATTTGATTTCCAATTTTAGGTTGATGTAACATGATGATTTATTACAGTTTTAAAAAATGAATCAAGGAAATCGATGTTGTATGGTGGGTGTGAGTAAGATAAACTTTATGTAATCCATCAATATAACAATCGGAGGTTTTTTTGAAATTCATAAAACAGTTGACTTAAAAACCGATTTTACTAAAGTTAGTTTTGATTAAAATTAATTAATTTAGTCTAACAAAACGAATATTAATCGTAAAATGAAAATGAAAGGTTAAACTAGAAGGCAAAAATAATTGGGAATCGTCATTTGATTTATCAATATTTTATTTCTATTCATTCAAAATTATTTCGAGTAGTCTCATAAAAAATAATAATTACTCAATAATAACATATAATAATAATAATAATTATAGATACTCACAAGTTTGTTTTATATTCTATTTATCAATCTCTTCTATGGGTGTAAAATATGGCTCTAGAAAAACCCCTCCTTAGGAAACGTTTCCCTGAAGCCCTAAAGCCCCTTATTTAAATAAAAATCGATTGCAAATGAAATGTTAGTTTCAAATCGTTATAATTTTAAGGTGTCTTTGTTTACCTGGAAAACAATAACTGCAATATTTCTAGTTCATACAAGACTGCGCATTGCAGAGAGAGAAATTTTCTATGGCACGCGCTGCAAGTGGAGTGTGTTAATGAAGTGGCGAAGTTTGGTCGTAACCGATAAAACGGATCTTCTACTCTGCTTTATGACCGAATCTCTACAAAATATTATTCTCAGTTATTTAAATTTTATGATGAGCTTTCATACTCCAGTAGGTCCAGTATTAAGCACCAAAAGTTTGGAAGTCGGCTACACTGTCCATTGCGATTTACATGTTTGTTGTATAAGTTCTCTAATAATTCTTCATTGGACCTCTTCTGGGGTACTGAGCCCAAATTCCCAGTCTTTGACCTACCATTCAGTCTCATTCAGAGTCATCCAGGAGGCAGGATTGGGAAAATACGGATGAAACTTGATACAAGAATGCAGCTTGAGAAATACGTCATGTTTACAGATACCTTTTTATCCAAGTATGCTCAATTTTAAATGATTTAAGTTCGACTCTAGTATTCCTTATAGTATCCACTCTGTCTAAGTCCACATAGTATTGTACAGTAAAGTAATATAATTTTATCTATTTTAAAACTCTTAAATATTTAATTTAGCAGACATATCCCCTCTTAGCAGACACGTGTACTGAACGGATTGCTATTCATTTATGAGTTACTTGTGATGATATAAACTAAGCTTAATCATATAGCTTTGTTCAATACTAATATTCAATAATTGTGCTGTAATTCCTTGAATTTATAAGGGAGTCCGAAGAAACTATAGCTCTTAATATTTTCCAAATATGCAAATTTTACATAGCGAATTAATTAAAGTAAATATTTTTTTTACCAAAAAAAATTTACTTATGAAAAAGATATCATACAAATAATATTACAATTTTGCATTTATCATAAAACTAAATAAAATATGTCAAGCTGATATATTCAAAACGAAACCTACGACCAGCATTCAGATATATCAATATCAGCTCCCCTCCCCCAGCGCGCTCAACAAACTGATTGATTTCCACTGAAGCATCATATTTGCCGGGAATTCGTTGGTACTCATTTATCTTCAAATGTATTTTCAGTTTGAAATTAAACTTGACAACACGACAGCGAGGGGAGAGCACTATTCAAGTGCCTCTCCGTCATAGCAGCCCTGTAAATACCTGTGTTCTGTTTGAAATAATTATTACGTTTAATTCTGATAAAATTTCTTGCAGTCTCCTACCACGTTTGCAATAACAAGTAGTTTTGTACAAGAAAACGTTTCTTTGATTCGGTTACCCAATAATAAAAACGTAACATTGTAATAATTTAATTTAGTAATATAATTTATTGTATAATGATGTCTCAATCATCCAAAACAGTTGGGAAGCAACATGGCTAGGATTGGTTCAATGACTGAAGGTTGGGTGACTAGAGTATGGGATGGTGGTAGGTAGTTTCAACCATGTATGCGGTTAACTTAAGGCTGGCTGGAAATATATTTGCTACATTATTTCATTATACAGGTCTGTTATTCAAGTGTCATAACTATTTTTGATACAGCCCACGTTTGCATTTAAGTAAGATTTACCTAATTATAAATTAGTTTAGATTAATTACAGTCTTTGGAGATAATTAAAAAATATATTTTGAATGTTTAAAATAACTCCTTTAACATAAAATGATTTTATCACTATGAAATCATTTAATCACCCATGCGATAATACCTCTATTAAGTACATACAATAGAAACTTCTTAACGAAACGAAATACAAGTACAATCCTCAACTTTATATTAATGGTTCTTTTTCGACGGGATTAGTAATACACGTTGTTTTTATTGGCAATCAATTTACAATCAGCATAGTGAAAAATCCTTCATATGACTCCAGAAACCGACAGGAATTCAATATTTTAAATATATTTTTGGCATTAAAATTATGTCCTTTCTATTGTATGACTGACAAATTTCGTCCGAGATTTGTAATCTACTAGCTAGAATACCCAGACTACCTCCATTAGTACAATCTGAATTTGTCTAGGGCAAATTCTGTAGGATTTTTCTGGTCCTAAACTTAATAGACATTGTTATTTCATTCCTTTATCGTAGAATGTAAGAACGTGAAAAATTAGATTTTTAAAGTAAGAGAAAAATACTAAGTATCTGACGGTATTTTGTACATACTCAAACTATGCTGATGTTTGTGATTATACTGCCTTAGTAAGCATACAATGCTGTCTTCCCAGCAGACTGTACACACTATGCTGATGTTTGTAATTATACTGCCTTAGTAGGCATGCAATGCTGTCCCTCCAGTTGGCTGTACATACTATGTTGATGTTTGTGATTATACTGCCTTAATAAATATTAAATGCTTACTCTCCAGAAGGTTGTATATACTATGCTGATGATTGTGATCATACTGCTTAGTAAGCATGCAATGCTGTCTCTCCAGCAGACTGAACATACTATGCTGATGTTTGTGATCATACTGCTTAGTAAGCATGCAATGCTGTCTCTCCAGCAGACTGAACATACTATGCTGATGTTTGTGATCATACTGCTTAGTAAGCATGCAATGCTGTCTCTCCAGCAGACTGAACATACTATGCTGATGTTTGTGATCATACTGCTTAGTAAGCATGCAATGCTGTCTCTCCAGAAGGTTGTATATACTATGCTGATGTTTGTGATCATACTGCTTAGTAAGCATGCAATGCTGTCTCTCCAGCAGACTGAACATACTATGCTGATGTTTGTGATCATACTGCTTAGTAAGCATGCAATGCTGTCTCTCCAGCAGACTGAACATACTATGCTGATGTTTGTGATCATACTGCTTAGTAAGCATGCAATGCTGTCCCTCCAGTTGGCTGTACATACTATGTTGATGTTTGTGATTATACTGCCTTAATAAATATTAAATGCTTACTCTCCAGAAGGTTGTATATACTATGCTGATGTTTGTGATCATACTGCTTAGTAAGCATGCAATGCTGTCTCTCCAGCAGACTGAACATACTATGCTGATGTTTGTGATCATACTGCTTAGTAAGCATGCAATGCTGTCTCTCCAGCAGACTGAACATACTATGCTGATGTTTGTGATCATACTGCTTAGTAAGCATGCAATGCTGTCTCTCCAGCAGACTGAACATACTATGCTGATGTTTGTGATCATACTGCTTAGTAAGCATGCAATGCTGTCCCTCCAGTTGGCTGTACATACTATGCTGATGTTTGTGATCATACTGCTTAGTAAGCATGCAATGCTGTCTCTCCAGCAGACTGAACATACTATGCTGATGTTTGTGATCATACTGCTTAGTAAGCATGCAATGCTGTCTCTCCAGCAGACTGAACATACTATGCTGATGTTTGTGATCATACTGCTTAGTAAGCATGCAATGCTGTCCCTCCAGTTGGCTGTACATACTATGTTGATGTTTGTGATTATACTGCCTTAATAAATATTAAATGCTTACTCTCCAGCAGACTGTATATACTATGCTGATGTTTGTGATCATACTGCTTAGTAAGCATGCAATGCTGTCTCTCCAGCAGACTGAACATACTATGCTGATGTTTGTGATCATACTGCTTAGTAAGCATGCAATGCTGTCTCTCCAGCAGACTGAACATACTATGCTGATGTTTGTGATCATACTGCTTAGTAAGCATGCAATGCTGTCCCTCCAGTTGGCTGTACATACTATGCTGATGTTTGTGATCATACTGCTTAGTAAGCATGCAATGCTGTCTCTCCAGAAGGTTGTATATACTATGCTGATGTTTGTGATCATACTGCTTAGTAAGCATGCAATGCTGTCTCTCCAGCAGACTGAACATACTATGCTGATGTTTGTGATCATACTGCTTAGTAAGCATGCAATGCTGTCTCTCCAGCAGACTGAACATACTATGCTGATGTTTGTGATCATACTGCTTAGTAAGCATGCAATGCTGTCTCTCCAGCAGACTGAACATACTATGCTGATGTTTGTGATCATACTGCTTAGTAAGCATGCAATGCTGTCTCTCCAGCAGACTGAACATACTATGCTGATGTTTGTGATCATACTGCTTAGTAAGCATGCAATGCTGTCTCTCCAGCAGACTGAACATACTATGCTGATGTTTGTGATCATACTGCTTAGTAAGCATGCAATGCTGTCTCTCCAGCAGACTGAACATACTATGCTGATGTTTGTGATCATACTGCTTAGTAAGCATGCAATGCTGTCTCTCCAGCAGACTGAACATACTATGCTGATGTTTGTGATCATACTGCTTAGTAAGCATGCAATGCTGTCTCTCCAGCAGACTGAACATACTATGCTGATGTTTGTGATCATACTGCTTAGTAAGCATGCAATGCTGTCTCTCCAGCAGACTGAACATACTATGCTGATGTTTGTGATCATACTGCTTAGTAAGCATGCAATGCTGTCTCTCCAGCAGACTGAACATACTATGCTGATTCCCTTATAGTGAGTATAATAGAGTCATTCCTGTTATCTGCCGAAATGTGCTTCTTCAACACACCTAGAAATAGGAACAATATTTTTAATGCATACCGGTATTATAAATAATAATGATTTTAAATAAATATAATTGGTAAGAGTCACTATTTTGCGGTATAATTTAAGAGAAATATTTATGTTAGAATCACTATGAGGGTTTAAGTTTTCAACCCAAAAAATGTACTTATTTTTGTCAGCCAATCGCTAGCAAAACGGTGATATTACTTGTATTTGTCAGGAAAATATCACTGGTGGGTAATGTACTGAATATGCGTACAACAGAAATAATTAACGAGTTGTATCGTATATCAAAAATAATTATATACCGACTGATTATAATTCCGGATATAATTACTTATGCTAGGTGAAATTACAGTCAGAACTAAATTATTTCAACAATGAATTGAAGACGAAATTATATTATTGGAATTTTTGAGGTGTAAAGTTATCGGAAAAGTTACCCGGAATCCGACATTAAAACCGTCTTACGTTAAAAGCTCTGAAATATGATTACATCGGTGAATGTTCCATTTATATTACATTCTCAGACATAGATAATCCGATATGCTACATTAACTAAACCTTCTTACGTTAAAAGCTCTGAAATATGGTTACATCGGTGAAAAATCCATTTACATTACATTCTCAGACATAGATAATCCGATATACTACATTAAAACCTTCCTACGTTAAAAGCTCTGAAATATGGTTATATCGGTGAAAGTTCCATTTATATTACATTCTCAGACATAGATAATCCGATATACTACATTAAAACCTTCTTACGTTAAAAGCTCTGAAATATGGTTACATCGGTGAAAGTTCCATTTATATTACATTCTCAGACATAGATAATCCGATATACTACATTAAAACCTTCTTACGTTAAAAGCTCTGAAATATGGTTACATCGGTGAAAGTTCCATTTATATTACATTCTCAGACATAGATAATCCGATATGCTACATTAAAACCTTCTTACGTTAAAAGCTCTGAAATATGGTTACATCGGTGAAAGTTCCATTTATATTACATTCTCAGACATAGATAATCCGATATGCTACATTAAAACCTTCTTACGTTAAAAGCTCTGAAATATGGTTACATCGGTGAAAGTTCCATTTATATTACATTCTCAGACATAGATAATCCGATATGCTACATTAAAACCTTCTTACGTTAAAAGCTCTGAAATATGGTTACATCGGTGAAAGTTCCATTTATATTACATTCTCAGACATAGATAATCCGATATGCTACATTAAAACCTTCTTAGTTAAAAGCTCTGAAATATGGTTACATCGGTGAAAGTTCCATTTATATTAAATTCTCAGACATAGATTGGTTACATCGGTGAAAGTTCCATTTATATTAAATTCTCAGACATAGATGTTTCAAATCGGGCCGTGGAAAGTAGATTAAATTATGAACTATTTTATATAAACCTTTTCAAATAATATTATACGTTTAACATACAACTATTTTTTGCATGAAAGTTGATGTCTTATGAGAATAAGAATATTACCATATATCACCCCTTGAATATGAAAGACATTTTGCATTGTAATATATACGTTAGCTTTGAAATAAATTGTAATGAAAAAAGTTAAAAGTTATACATCAAATATATAAACGGAATGAAAATTTAGAAAAGACACATATTGTTTCCTTCTTTAAAGGTAACAGTTGAAATAATTTATTCTTAGCACATATTAAGTGTCAGTTTTCAAACGTCCCTTAAAATTTATTGCAAAGCTATTTGCAATATTTATTCTTCTTAAGTACGAAGAATGAAAATACCTAACTAAAAATAATAACTTGTTGATAGCATGTGCCATCAACAAGTTTATAAAGACTTGGGGAGGGGTTGGAATTTGCACCTCATTTGTGAACAGCAAAATATTTTAAACTAGCAGTAAGCCCGTACTTTGTACGGGTCGTAGGATTCAGTTTAAAGAAGAAAGGTCATACCAAAATGTACACCGGAAATCCTAAACAAATCAATACAAAGAAAAGAAATCAATACCCAGCTTTATTATTTAGCATTACTTTACAATTGAATGGATTAGAATATTTATACCACTATTGTAATTAGTTATAGTTAAAATATCTTTTTAATATAGTATGATTTCGAAATGGGTTTAAAATCAACGAACAATATGAAGTAACTAATATTGATTTGACAGCTGTTTGTTTTTATTTCTATTAAATCTTAAAAATACAAAGACAGCTGATTATTGCCAGTAGGTTATTCATTGAAAACTGGATCAAAATGCGAGAATTTCGCGTAAAGTTGGGGTTTTAAATGCTCGTTATTTACTTTTCATGGGGCGGCGGGCGATTTCAAGCATTTATAAACCTTCTCTGGAATGTATAGAATACATGAAATAAGTTTCATCGTAATCAGTTCTCCCGTTTTTTAGGAGAAGACGGTGTAAAATGCCTCCTGGAGCGTCACAGACAAACAGACAAAAATTGAGATAAGACCGGTTTCGACTTCTCTAACTCACAAAAAGTAAAAATAACTAAAAAATTAATAATTCTGAGGAATGTACAGACACAACTCTAATTTTATTCATATAGATGGTATTTATTGAGTGATTTAATGAGTGAGGATATAAACTATTTGGAAAGATACTAAGGAAGTTTTAAAATAAATAAGGATCTACGTGATTGCACTGAAAGTCATTAAACGTAAATTCATGTTTCAAGAGAGGGCTTAATAGAGAACATTCATTATTATAATTAACTTTAAACATCGTTCCTGTTATAAATAGCAGCTCAGGCGTAAATTACACAACACAACTATGAACCAAAAGTATTATTAAAAATATGTAGGCTATAAGTCTGAGAAGAGTGTTTGGTTTATGTTATGCTCATTAAGTTATTTGACTTAATGTAGATATAACAGATAGGATAGGGATATTTATCCCGTATCCAATACTATAATACGAGCAAGGTTTGTATATATATATATATATATATATATATATATATATATATATATATATTTGCACATGGATCTCGAATACGGCACTAAGGATTTCTTTAAATTTTTGAAATAACTAATTTCTGAGTAGAAAATAAGTTCTAGATAGGTCTAATGTCCAGGAAAATTCTGGTTTTCTTGTAATATTAAGTTTAAAATATAAAAAATTAACATTAGGCTTATGGAGGATAAAATGTAAACAATACAAATCAAAACATCTGTTTATAACCGTTTGATAGTTGTTGATTGAGGATGTTGGTGAACAATATGTGAAGAGAGGTTTTGTATGAATATTTATATTATGTATGTAATAAATGAAAAATTATCAAACTACTAAACAATTTGTAAAAACTTTATGGTAACATAACTAATAAAAGCAGAAAAAAGTTTTCCAAAATCTTCCGTGTTTTGATAGAAAATGTATTCATTGTATTGCTTGAAGCCACAGTAACAAACCAATTAATTGGTGTAAAATTAAATCTATCTTTTGCTTTTTAATCATCATTCCGTTTCTAACAAAATCAGTTGATCGCAGGCTAATAATAACTGTATGGGTAATTAAACAGTAAATGATCGGCCAAAATAATTGAGGTTAGCTAAAAGACCTTAAACGGCGTCGCTCATTTGGACGACGTCGTAGTCCAAATGACGCCGTAGTCCAATCGTAGAGCTTTGGCCTCGTTATGCGAAGGTCGCGAGTTCCATCCCCGTCAGGAGCAATACTTTTCGTTCGGTGCTATATTAATTATGGTGTATTAAATCGGTTTTATTTAAACCACATACATGTTTTCAATGAGTAATAAATGGGTTTAAATTTTTCTATTGAATTTTTATAATACATATGTCTTATTCTATACGAGCAAAGCTCGGTCACCAGGTACTTGGTTCCTATTGGTACAGATGTCTTCGTGCATAATTTGTAGCTTGGAATATTTAAATCAGAATTACGTAGCAGTAAAGTATTGTTATATTTAGAGTTTACATTTCAGTTTAAGGCTTAAAACTTATGGCTCACTTAATTGATTAATAAACGTAGTAACGGGATTCAGGAAATATACTCCCTAGCGTAAAATGTTATAGGAATCCGATATTCTGCATTAAGGCACACTTGCTCATCTCTCTGTTGTAAATGCTTTTAATATTTCTTCCAACTTGGCACTTTACTAACTTTATTAAACTGTGGTTATACATTTATTGAACCATTTGTGAATCATTTAGATTAACCTATTGAGAATGAATTTTTTAAAATAATTTATGGATAAATTATAATCATATTAAGTTATGAAGTTTATTAATCATAATTTAGCTATCTGCTGCTGCAGTGGAATATTGAAACTAGTTCTGTTTATACACATACATTTATACACATATATAAATGTTTGTACTTATACGGAATTTAGTTTAAATAAAAGTTGCAAATCATTCCTTAGCCATAATGACAAAACGAACCAAATTATTGTCTGCACAGTTAAATAAATAAGTTGCTTAAAATATCATCACTTTAAAATAACCAATTATTTCGTAGAACTTATTGTTATCTATAAAACAAAATTTAAATGTTTTGTACCCACACTAGTGACACTAAGTTTTTTGACAGCTTTATATGGCAGCCTTCTGTAAAGGTACGCTTGGACATCTTGTCAATGGTTTACATTTTTCAGATTGAAACGCAACCGTATTACTTACCAGCTGTGATGTAACAGTTTTATTTTCAAGTCTTACTTTTACCATGTTCACATTGCTATGGATGTAAACCTCTTATGACTGGCTACTTGTAATTGCTTGGCATGTTTAACCTTTTGTTGTGAGAGGTTACCTGGAGTGTAGATTGAATCTTAGAGTAAATTGGATAATGAGTTTAATCGATTTCTTATTGATCTGTAGAAGTTGAATGGAGGTTTAATTAAAATTGAAATAGGCTCGTTATAAATACCAAACCCTTAAGCTTACATTGGTTTTACTTAATTTTATCCAAGCTTTGTTTTTAAATTTATTTACACTCCTATATTTTGCTTTATACTTTTGTACTTAAACTGAAATGCCAACCTAGCCAGGTAGGTATTTTAAGCCAAGTATGAGTAAGAAATGAGCTTAGGAAGATTGTGGTAAGATCTTGTAGTCTTGTTACTGACTAAGGTTGACATGTTTCTTGCATAAATCTGTTAATTAAAAGCCCAACAGTCAATGGCATATCTATGGGACCTAGAGTTTAACGTGGATTCAGAACCAATGCCTCTGAATTACGAACTTGTCTAAGAGGATGGTCTTTGCGGATTTACGAAGTATTCAAAAGTGCGGAATTAAATCCACACAAGAGAACACTACACCCACCAACCATCGCTCAAACTATCCACCATTTGTAGCTGGATTACAGGATACACCACGGTTCCAATCCCAGTGGTATATTTTGTACTATCGTTAATTTATTCATTATTCAGAGCCTTTCATTTCAATATGATTTGGTTTTCAATGTGTTATACTAAGATTCCTATTTTAGAGCACTTGAACCCTGTTGGACAATGGGATTCAACATTGATCGCCGACGACATACAAGCTCCTATTCTGAGAGACGGAGAGTTGAACATCCGTGTGATCAACAGCATTTCACCCTTAACCTATGTCATTGAGTTAAAATATTGATGAAGAGGTTTTTGGATATTTGTAAAGCTATGTAATAATATAAGGATTTTACCAGTCAAAATATTGATGACGAAAGAAACCTTTTCTGGACGACCAATGAAGAGTTTACATTTGAAAAATCCAGGGGATTATGTTTTGCTTCTAAGAAATCCTTTGATGCCTAGTAAAAAGTGAAAAAATACATCTAATTAACATAAAGATATTTCACAAATAGTTAAAAACTGAGTGGTGTTTTTTCACTCACTGGATCAGCGCGTTAGGCCCACATCTCAGCATGCGTAGATCATTGGACATCGGTGAAGATGAGGGGTGGTTTTTAAATGTATTTAGACTAATTAAATTGAAAAATACTTCTGTCTCTCTTATTAAAAATTTTTTTTTATTACCACACAGAATGAAAAATTTAAAAGACAAAATTACTACGGTACTGAAATTGACTTTTTCATAAAGGAAAACTGGAAGAGTTTGTTCGCCTATACCTTATTTATTCTTTCCTACGAATAATTAAACCGTTATCTCTCTTTCCTAATACCTTTACAAACATATAATAAACGGTACCAGTGAACTGACACATACTTTCTCCCTTAAGTAAGTTCAAGAAAGACAATCTATAATAAAACTATCATGTTCTCCAAAGTTCATCTTAATAAATATCATTTAATAATTTATTGTTTCAAAAATTTAATCAGATTCTGAAAAATAAAAATACACCCCGTCGCACAGACCAGAATGCCGTACTCAGCGAATTTCCAAATCTTAAGTATAGTAAATCAAAAAACAATCTATAATAAAACTATCATGTTCTCCAAAGTTCATCTTAATAAATATCATTTAATAATTTATTGTTTCAAAAATAATCATCCCATTTCTGAAAATAAAAAAAAGAGAGACAAAGTTAAATTAATTGTTTGAATTGTATGGTATTGCCGGGGGGGAAATGCCCCCCCCCGGCAATACCAAGCTTTTTTGAGTTGGTTCTGTTGGGTGATTTGACCTTACACTTCATACGAAGTTTCATGGAAAACGGTTAAAAAATGAGGAAGAAATTGATATTTTAATATTCTCCATAAGAATAACATTGGACGCTTTCAGACAACGTACTGTGTTTATCATGGACAGTAAATTTAACTTTTCTCTGGAACCGTTAGTCGTAGACAAATAATTCAAAATACTAATTTGTTTAGTTTTTAAAGCAGGTTTTAATGGTGACAGTCAAATTGCACTTTACTTTAATAATTGTTTTCGCTGAAAATTTAAAAATTTGATTTTTCTGACATTTAAAAGCCCATAACTTTTGAACCGTCATTTTTACAGACATGCGGGTGGTGTCAAATTATTTAGTGCTCTGTGCACTATAAACTATAAAATTATAATCAAAATCGTTTGAGTCGTTTTTGAGAAATTTTGATTTTTCACGTTTTTTAAGGGTTTTTAGGGGTGAACTACCCTTAAAAATCAAAAATTCAAAAAAATGAAAAAAACGCCTGGAGATACCGTAAATATATACATACATGCCAAATTTCATCTAAATCGGACCAACGGGGTAGGCTGTGGCACTGTACACATCCAGACACACACACACACACACACACACACACACACACACACACACACACACACACACACACTCACACACACACACACACACACACACACACACACACACACACACACACACACACACACAGACACACGGACGGACAGACATCACCTCCAAACCCACTTTTTTGGATTCAGGGGACCCCAAAACGGATATATCCACCCTCAACTCAAATTCGAAAATTTTGACGAAAACAATACTTTCTCCATATACTACGTATAAGGGGAGAAAGTAAAATGTGTATAAAATGCAGTTATAAATATACTAAACCATTTATATAGAGGTTATTATGGAGTAATTGATAGCTAATTCATCATTCTTGAAATTTAGTTGTTCCAGTGTCTAGCATCTTGAATCTTAGTAGCAGGTCATGGATTCAATATAAGATATTCTTATGCGGTTTAGTGTCATCCTTCTTAAAGTT
The DNA here is from genome assembly GCA_023375725.1 of Nephotettix cincticeps. Classification (NCBI taxonomy): domain Eukaryota; kingdom Metazoa; phylum Arthropoda; class Insecta; order Hemiptera; family Cicadellidae; genus Nephotettix; species Nephotettix cincticeps. The sequence goes on along the minus strand of CM041786.1, from coordinate 84,452,116 downwards.
TTTGTATATTTAAATCAGAAAATGCTCTGGTTTATTTATTAATAAAAACATAACCAAATTACACAAAAATTACATTAAATTATACATATGTTTATTTTATAAAATTCTTAGCTGTCTTTATGTGAATATACAATAAAAACAATCATTAAACAGTAAATAATTACTGAAATGAATTGTATTTTGATGTTAAACTACTTATTTATTTTTATTGGAGACCGATTATCCATGTAATTTCCCAGAAGATCCTCTCCAACTAAACCAGCCGTTAGAGCTCAGAGGATATAAAATTGATATTGCTCTCCAAATGAATTCTTATTTTATTGCAGCTTCCTCCTAAGTGATTGCTCCTGAGTGATAGAAATATAGCTTGTCTTACATTTACTTGCTATTAACGCTCTTCACATACAGTTTAATCATCTAACAGTGTAAGTTAAACGTTAGAAAAATGATGGAAAAAAATTTGGGTGCGTCAATACTAAATAGGGTCGGTCAATCTATCGGCGAATAGGAACGTTCACACCTAATGCGCCCGTCAACACTAAATAGGGTCAATCTATCGGCGAATAGGAACGTTCACACCTAATGTTTGCGCCCGTCAACACTAAATAGAGTCGGTCAATCTATCGGCGAATAGAAACGTTCACACCTAATTTATGCGTCCGTCAACACTAAATAGGGTCGGTCAATCTATCGGCGAATAGAAACGTTCACACCTAATGTATGCGCCCGTCAACACTAAATAGGGTCGGTCAATCTATCGGCGAATAGAAACTTTCACACCTAATGCGCCCGTCAACATTAAATAGAGTCGGTCTATCTATCGGCGAATAGGAACATTTACACCGAATGTATGCGCCCGTCAACACTAAATAGGGTCGGTCTATCAATCGGCGAATAGGAACGTTCACACCTAACCCACCCGTCAACATTAAATAGAGTCGGTCTATCTATCGGCGAACAGGAACGTTTACACCTAATGTTTGCGCCCGTTAACACTAAATAGGGTCGGTCAATAAATCGGCGAATAGGAACGTTCACACCTAACCCGCCCGTCAACACTAAATAGAGTCGGTCTATCAATCGGCGAATAGGAACGTTCACACCTAACCCACCCGTCAACATTAAATAGAGTCGGTCTATCTATCGGCGAATAGGAACGTTCACACCTAATGTTTGCGCCCGTAAACACTAAATAGGGTCGGTCAATCTTTCGCCGAATAGGAACGTTCACACCTAATGTATGCGCCCGTCAACACTAAATAGGGTCGGTCAATCTTTCGGCGAATAGGAACGTTCACACCTAATGTATGCGCCCGTCAACACTAAATAGGGTCGGTCAATCTTTCGGCGAATAGGAACGTTCACACCTAATGTATGCGCCCGTCAACACTAAATAGGGTCGGTCAATCTTTCGGCGAATAGGAACGTTCACACCTAATGTATACGCCCGTCAACACTAAATAGGGTCGGTCAATCTATCGGCGAATAGGAACGTTCACACCTAATGTATGCGTCCGTCAACACTAAATAGAGTCGGTCAATCTTTCGGCGAATAGGAACGTTCACACCTAATGTATGCGCCCGTCAACACTAAATAGGGTCGGTCAATCTTTCGGCGAATAGGAACGTTCACACCTAATGTATGCGCCCGTCAACACTAAATAGGGTCGGTCAATCTATCGGCGAATAGGAACGTTCACACCTAATGTATGCGTCCGTCAACACTAAATAGAGTCGGTCAATCTTTCGGCGAATAGGAACGTTAACACCTAATGTTTGCGCCCGTCAACACTAAATAGGGTCGGTCAATCTATCGGCGAATAGGAACGTTCACACCTAATGTATGCGTCCGTCAACACTAAATAGGGTCGGTCAATCTATCGGCAAATAGGAACGTTCACACCTAATGCGCCCGGCAACACTAAATAGGGTCAATCTATCGGCGAATAGGAACGTTCACACCTAATGTTTGCGCCCGTCAACACTAAATAGGGTCGGTCAATCTATCGGCGAATAGGAACGTTCACACCTAATGTATGCGCCCGTCAACACTAAATAGGGTCGGTCTATCTATCGGCAAATAGGAACGTTCACACCTAATGTTTGCGCCCGTCAACACTAAATAGGGTCGGTCTATCTATCGGCGAATAGGAACCTTCACACCTAATGCGCCTGTCAACACTAAATAGGGTCGGTCAATCTATCGGCGAATAGGAACGTTCACACCTAATGTTTGCGCCCGTGAACACTAAATAGGGCCGGTCTATCTATCGGCGAATAGGAACGTTAACACCTAATATTTGCGACCGTCAATACTAAATAGGGTCGGTCAATCTATCGGCGAATAGGAACGTTCACACCTAATGTATGCGTCCGTCAACACTAAATAGGGTCGGTCAATCTATCGGCGAATAGGAACGTTCACGTATCACGTTCACGTTCAACGTAGGTACGTTCACACCTAATGTTTGCGCCCGACAACACTAAATAGGGTCAATCTATCGGCGAATATAAACGTTCACACCTAATGTTTGCGCCTGTCAACACTAAATAGGGTCGGTCTATCTATCGGCGAATAGGAACGTTCACACCTAATGCGCCCGTCAACACTAAATAGGGTCGGTCAATCTATCGGCGAATAGGAACGTTCACACCTAATGTTTGCGCCCGTCAACACTAAATAGGGCCGGTCTATCTATCGGCGAATAGGAACGTTAACACCTAATATTTGCGACCGTCAATACTAAATAGGGTCGGTCAATCTATCGGCGAATAGGAACGTTCACACCTAATGTATGCGTCCGTCAACACTAAATAGGGTCGGTCAATCTATCGGCGAATAGGAACGTTCACGTATCACGTTCACGTTCAACGTAGGTACGTTCACACCTAATGTTTGCGCCCGACAACACTAAATAGGGTCAATCTATCGGCGAATATAAACGTTCACACCTAATGTTTGCGCCTGTCAACACTAAATAGCGTCGGTCTATCTATCGGCGAATAGGAACGTTCACACCTAATGCGCCCGTCAACACTAAATAGGGTCGGTCAATCTATCGGCGAATAGGAACGTTCACACCTAATGCGCCCGTCAACACTAAATAAGGTCGGTCTATCGGCGAATAGGAACGTTCACACCAAATGTTATTCTAAATATTCTACTTAAATAAGTCTATATAGGGTCTATCTATTACAAATAAATACTGTAATATACCCGTTGTAGCCAACCTGCAAACTCACAATTTACAATGAGATGAAAAATTTGAAAATTTGTATTATTAAGATATTTTATTATTTTTGTATTATTATTTTGCACAAAATTTAATGATTATTTGTCTAGCTTTGCCAAATCACTCTGTTGTTTTGTTTCAGAATGATTTTCCTCCTTAGTGAAAGTTTCTATTTTAGCATTGTTTTCATAATAACCCACGCACAGAGGTTTTATATCCATTTGAGATAAAAAAAAATAATTTATTATTATTTTCAATTTGCACTATCTGTGTTTTTTCAATAAAAATTTGTTTGATTTGAACAAATACAAAAATGTAAGTGTTGATTAATTAACTACAGATACCGTAACGTTTAATTATTTGTTTAAACCACAAGTGTTTGTATGCCTAGGGCCTGCGCGGTGACAGACAGCGAGCCATCGGCCATCGTAGTGGCATTAGTCACATGGGCTGACCACTCAAACTACAGAAAGCGGGTATTATGAGTGAAGGGTTAGTTTAATTAATGTAATGCATTATTTAAGATTCAGTTTCCCGTTAATTTAATTAGTTTATAAAAGTAATTAATTACTTTCAATACATTTCTAATTCAAATTTATTGTATTAATTAAAATATTGTTGGTATTTTATAAAATTGCCTAAGTTTACACTTGTGCAAAGAGTTTCAAATTCTGAAATTAAATACAAATATTTTTCAATATTAGATAAAAATACTGGTACGTCTATTGTTCTTAAGGGAAAAATATGTACATAGTTGAATATAAATATTAAAACACAATAAATATTAAATATTGATTAAACAATGAATAGAAATAAATATTCAAATATCCGTTAAATTCAGTACTGATATGATACTCCTATCGTGGTGGCCTCAGCCCTCCTCCATTCACAGGTCAACCGAACACGGAGAGCAGGCACACTGGAACACCGCCAACACCATCCCCAACCCCAACAATGGAATTGTTCATCAGTGGTTTGCACATGGTTTAGTTCCAATTGCAGTCAACTGAATAATTTATTTTGCATTATTTTTTATACTCTGTTATTTTAACGGTGGTACTAAATTGGTAATAGGTCTATTAAATTATTAGTTTCTAAAAGTGGGTTGAATAAAATTACTATTATCTTTTTGATAAGACAGAAATTTTACTGATTGTGAACTAAATGTACCTAATAAGTAGGAAGAATAGAAGAGCGCCAACCTCCATTGGGTGCTTATCTTATTCCAGCATGGATACAGGTTTGTCCTTGATAGTGATTCAAGGCTTCTCTTGGAGTAATATCTGTTCATTGTTCTACTTCACATGAATGGTGTCATACTATTTGAGATCCCAAGCAATAAAACCCATGAAATTACATTCAAAATAGTACGTAGTTGAGAATTTCGGAATTTTGACATGGAGACATCTCAGCTCTGAGGAGTATTGGAAATCCGTCAGACTAAAATTTGTAACGGTGACGTCATATGGGTTGTGACTTCATAGAGTTATAAGGACAGAGGAAACAAAAAGATTCGTTTTAGACATATCTATGGTTTAAAATATTTCTTACAGGGAAGTAAATAGAATTATTCTTACGGTTTCTCATTGACGCCCTATTTCAACTTAAGACGTGATGGCTGTATTGGACCCAAAGGCCCCATGACGAGTTAACTCGTGATGGTGACATGCACTTTAAAAGGTATTTAAAATCATTTTAGCCAGATTTTAAGCTATTTCAGCGCTACGGGGAGCATTAAACTATCCTACTTATTATAATATAGTTAATTACAACAGCCATTGCAAAACATAGATTACTTTGTCTACAGCTTACACAGATATAACAGTTTGCTATCAATACGCCGACGCCGATAACCTAGAGCTCTCGGCTAATTAGCTGTCTGCAGTCTCAACAAAATAGTGCAGTTTTATAAACTTCAATTATTGCGATTGTTTTTAACTAAAATTGTTAACTGAAGTTCTATCGTGATTAAACAGCTTAGTGTTTTTTATAATATTTAATTAGCCGTCTAATGTATAGAAAATATCCCCTTCTCAGCAGACCTGCGTACTCAGCAAATTTCCAAATCAATAACATAATAATAATAATATATGACTAGTTTGATCATTATCTGTCAATAAATATGAGTATTATTTGCCTACTCTCCATAGATTAACATGAGAAAGAGTATGCAGGTTTGCTGCTGTGAGGAACGCTGAAAGTATTTGTTTCTAGCGTAAACAATTATTTTTTTAGTATTTAAATCAACTTTCATCAACATCTGTCCATAAATAAAGGAGTTTGCCTATTCACTATATGATTAATATGGGAAAAGAATATACAGGTTTGCTGCCATGATAAACACATAAATTATGATTTTTAAGCATAAATGGATAGACCTCAACCACATGAAGCTAAATATCAAGTTTTATCCAAAAATATTCATTGATATGGGAAATAATAATTATTCCCTATCATCCATAAGATTTAACATTGGAGCCCCACAATACAACATACTGTGTTTAGATTTTTTAATATCTCAGTAACCGTTGGAGATAGAGAAAACTTGAAGGAACTTAATTGTGTAGTTTTTAAGCTGATTCCAATGGTGAAATATAAAATTAAAAATGTTTAAAAATTACTTGTGAAAAACGCAAAAAAACCCATTTTGGGGTACAAAACCCCCCCAAACTACCCGTACATATATATATATACCATTGTATATATTTTAATATCTCGGTCCAAGCATATATTGTAGGAATACACTATTGTTTAATTTGGTCTTGATTCCAGCCCATTTTTTACGAGAGTTATCGTGTATAACACACACACACACACACACACACACACACACACACACACACACACACACACACACACACACACATATATATATATATATATATTTATATATATATATATAAATTTTAACGACTATTGTTTTTGGACTCTGGGCACCTAAAGAAGAAAAAATAACATGGTCCCGGGCTTAAGTTTTACCATGAGACCTACGGTAATAGCTTCTTCCCTATAGGAAATTCGCTAAAAAGACAATTTGTAATATAACTATCATGTATTACAAAGTGAATCTAAATATCATTTAATAATTTGTTGTTTCAAAAATAATCATCCAATTTCGAAAAATAAAAACAAGTGACAAAGTTAAATTAACTGTTCAAATTGAATGGGGGACCCCCCCCGGGCAATACCAAGCTTTTTTGAGCTGGTTTGGTTCGGTGATTTGACCTTACTCTTCATACCAAGTTTCATGGAAATCGGTTGGAAAGGAAGGACGAAATCGATTTTTTTTATATTCTCCATAATAATAACATTGGGCACTTTTAGACAACGTACTGCGTTTATCGTGGACAGTAAATTTAACTTTTCTCTGGAATCTTTAGTCGTAGACAAATAATTCAAAATACTAATTTGCTTAGTTTTTTAAGCTGGTTTTAATGGTATCAGTCAAGTTATACTTTACTCTTATTGCTTTCGCTGAAAATTTAAAAATTTGATTTATTTTGACATTTAAAAGCCCATAACTTTTGAACCGTCATTTTTACAGACATGCGGGTGGTGTCAAATTATTTAATATGGTGTGCACTATGAACTATTAAATTTTAATCAAAATCGTTGGAGTCGTTTTTTAGAAAATTGGATTTCACCTTTTTAAGGGGATTTAGGCGTGAACTACCCTTAAAAATCAAAAATTCAAAAAAATGAAAAAACGCCTGGAGATACGGTGACTATATATATACATGCCAAATTTCATCTAAATCGGACAAACGGGGTAGGCTGTGGCACTGTACACATCCAGACACACACACACACACGGACGGACAGACATCACGCCAAAACCCACTTTTTTGGATTCAGGGGACCCTAAAACGGATATATCCACCCTCAACTCAAATTCGAAAATTTTGACGAAAACAATACTTTCTCCATATACTATGTATAAGGGGAGAAAGTAAAAATTTATAACGACTTTGTATAACCTCAAATTATGTATATATATATATATATATATATATATATATATATATATATCCCTAACATTTTCGCAAAGTGTACAGAGTTATTGTTAAAATATAAAGAGCATTAATTAGATTTATGAAAAGGAAATACTTGTACTCGCATAGGTGTATAAATAAACCTCGAATTTATGTCAAATTTAATTGGATCTGTAAAGGACTGCTAGCAAAATAAAACAATAGGTTGCCAATAGGTTGATGCTTTGTAGGTGAACAGTCCTTAAAAATGAACAAATTAAAAACCAGGCCTGAGTTTTTTTTAATTCCCCCTTGTATCAAATGTAAATTAGAAATGAAATGAAAACAACGATTTTAACTAACACTGCGCCAAATTTGTTAAAGGACTATCAAGACAGACAGACATGTGTTTGAAAACATTTTTTGGGTTCAGGGAACTTAAGTCTCAAAATCTTGACGAAAAAAACTTTTCTCCATAAACTAAGTATTGGGGGAGAAAGTAAAAAAGGCTTGGTGTATTAATGATGTTCTAATAATCATTACCAACAATGTAATGTTGATCATTATTGTATGCAGTACCAGGCTAATGTATCGAGGTTGTACCACCTGATATTACATTTTACATAAAGCTTATATATATATATATATATATATATATATATATATATATGCAGTTGATATGTTATGCGCAGGAGGTGATTGAAAGAACCTTTTCACGTCCCAAACAATCTTTCCCCAACATCCATTCTTTTTATTTAATTATTAATACCTTTGTTTTTTGTGTAGTAAAAATATTTTTTTGTTATGGAACCAAATTTGGTGCTATGATGTCTAAAATCTTGAACACATTATTGTTTGAACGAGTACAGATCTAAATCACAAATCACTTCATGCAATTTTAACCAATTGATAGTGAGTAAATGTTCAATGTAAATTGAAGCCTTGCCGTGTAATCTTCCTATACCATAATGCTAATTGGTTCAGGCTGAGTGAAGTGCTTAACTGATGCAATTAATTACCATTGTTTCAATTGTAACATTTAACATATACTTGTAATTATTCTTATTTTTTTTTTTTTTTTTTTTTTTTTTTGTTTTTTTTTTGTTTTTTTTTCTTTTTTTTTTTTTTTTTTTTTTTTTGGTGTTTTTTTTTTTTTTTTTTTTTTTTTTTTTTTTCTTTTTTTTTTTTTTTTTTTTTTTTTTTTTTGTTTTGTTTTTTTTTTTTTGTTTTTTTTTTTTTAAGATTTTAAATAAAATTGAAATTATTCTTATTTCGTTGCATTTAGGTCACTTATATTTTCACCACATCATTCAGTGAAAGGGGGATTGAAATAAGTAGTATAATTCCGTCATCTTACTGAAAAAAACTGCCATGATGTATGAATGTAGTAAAACTATCACAAAGTAAAAAGTGTTTATCATTATATAGTAATTTGATTTTGAATAATGAACGTAATGGCTCAATTTTGGTTTAAGGTAAAATGGTTTAAGGTCAATAATTGTTCACATTGTTACTGTTTTAAAAATGTAAAAAAGCTGTCAAAAACTAAAGAGCCATTTTGGCTAATCATTTGAAATATATAATGTAATGAAATCTTTATTGATCCAGTAAAAATACATACTATACATAATACATCAAAACACTTACAGTTTTATCATAAAAAGCTAAGTCAAACTAAAAATAAAAAAAAATAGAGTACAAATTAAAAAAGGATCAATAAATGTTGTTCCCGAGGTTTAAATATGTGCGGGAACCTGTATAAATTCAATACACTATCCGCTCGAGCGGTAGGTTTAAGGTAATTTAAGGTAATATAATATAAGGTAATAACTAAATAATGTGATTTGGTTTGGTTGGTAATATGCAATCGAAATTTAAGATCAAAAGAATAGTCCACTCAATTTATGGTTATGAACTAAAACTAAACTGGTATGAAATATTCAGTTTTCTTTTTTTATTTTAGATCCCTATTTTCCATTATAACAACCCACCGCAAAACCTTCCCACCTCTACTCTACACTCATCCCCCCATACGGATTTAAAGGAAAAATAAGTTTTTTATAAATATAAACATGTATATTTTTAATAATAACATTTAAAAGAGTGTATTGTTCGAATAAAATATGTATTATGTTTTGCATACAAATTTAAATTATAACACCTAAACAAGTATCACACTTAAAAATTATAACAATAAATTTTCCAATGAAAATATGTATAAAAAAGACAATATACGTGTGTTTCCCAGTTCTAAATCTCAGACTAAGCAGCCTAGGTCTTAATTGCCGTGAGCAGACCTGCGTACTCACAGGATTTCCAAATCAATTTATAAATAATAATATTTGACAAGTTTTATAAAAATCTGTCAATAAGTAAGAATTATTTCCTATTCTATAAATTAACATGGGAAAGAGTGTGCTGGTTCGCTGCTGTAAACACTGAAAGTAGGATTTCTAGCATATTTTATTTTTAACATTTATAAAACAACTTTCATCAACATCTGTATAAATAAAAGGACTTTGCCTATTCTCCATAAGATTAACATGGGAAAAGAGTATGCAGGTTTGCTGCCATGATAAACACATAAACTATGATTTTTAAGCATAAATAGATGAACCTCAACCACATGAAGCTAAATATGAAGTTTCATCAAAAAATATACATTGATAAGTGAAATATTAATTTTCCCTATCCTCCATAAGATTAACATTAGAGCTCCACAATACAACGTACTGTGTTTAGATTTTTTAATATCTCAGTAACCGTTGGAGATAGAGAAAAACTTTAAGGAACTTAATTGTGTAGTTTTTTAAGCTGATTCCAATAGTAAACCCCCCCAAACTACCCGTTCCCATGGACCAATATGTCTGGTTTACGAGCTCGTCCGAGCATTTGTAGGATTACACGTCTCTACCAAATTTGGTCTCGATCGGACCATTTTTACGAGAGTTATCGTGTTCACAGACACACATATATATATACATATATACATATATACATATATACATATATACATATATACATATATACATATATATATATATATATAAATTTTAACGACTGTTGTTTTTGGACTCTGGGCACCTAAAGAAGAAAAAATAACATGGTCTCGGGCTTAACTCTTGCCATGAGACCTACGGTAATAGCTTCTTCCCTATGGGAAATTCGCTAAAAAGGAAGTACACCTATTTTTCATAGAAGACGTTAATCAAAATCGCGAAGGAACGAAACTCTTGTATATTGAATATTATTTAGGTATAGGCTATACAAATTAAACAGGGAAAAAATTGAAATATTTTTTAAGGTAGGCTCAGTTTTTTGCACGCCTACCTTAAATCAGAACGCACTGACCTAGTTAGGTAGGTATATATAATTTATTCGGTTCACCAAAATTTACATGTTATATTTACTATGTTATCTGACAATTTCATTGTGAATCCATCATCTGCGATTTATTTAAGTTATACAATAATAGCTCAGTACATACAGTTACTCAAATGAAATGTAGCTATTTTTTTAATTTTATGAGTTTTGTTTTTACCTACTGACATTTTTATCAGTTGGTGTCTCAGAAAAAGAATAAACATAATGCAGACTTGTTGAAAACAGTTTATTGGTATATGTTATTGAAATGTGTAAGAGTATTATTAATTTCTAAATTAAATTGCGCAATTGAGGAGTAAAAATGTAGATTAGATTTGGTAGGATAACCATGCGTGCGAGGCCTCTCTCTTGAAACACGGCTAAAATTGAATAATCAAGCTTTGTTCATTCAATATTTTAACGAAATTAGACCGAATTCTAATTTTTTTAAAGGTAAATAGTAAACAAGTTCAATAGATAATAATCTTGGCATATCAATCCTGTCAGGGAATTAAAAATTCTTTATGCCATGATTACAAAAATGCTTAGCTTTTATGTTGTACACTATTTTGTTATTTCTTCTTAGTTATAAAACAATAATCTTTCTACAATTTATTATACAGGGTGTTCATTAAAGTTGGGGACAAACTTCGAGGGGCGATAGTACTCATCAAAATAAACAAAAAATTCTCTATAAACATATGTCGAAAAATCCTTCGTTTTGCCGCTAGCCGCCATTTTGTATTTTATACATAAAACTTTATATATAAACAACTATTTAAGATACAGAAACCAAACTTTGCACATATATTTATTGGCCAAAGAGAAAAATATTCTCAAAGTATCATTAAGTTTGTTTTCATATTTTCAAAATGGCGGCGTTCCTTAAAGTTAATGGTTTTTTGATATTTAAATTGAAATATTTTTAACCGCCGTCATCTTGAAAATACTCACTAGCGCAGACTTCACGAGACTATTCAAACTTCAGAAAAGGGCTGTCAGAATCATTTCAAAATTAAAAAGAAGGGAGTCGTGTAAGCCAGCGTTCAAAGAGCTGCAATTGTTGACACTCCCCTGTCTCTACATTCTCGAAACAGCTACGCACTGTTTTTTTAAATGTTCTCTGATTCGGGGCAGAGACATTCATAATTACAACACAAGAGGCAGGGGGGATCTCCGAACTGGACAGCACAGAACGGCCGTCTTTGGACACATACCATCACAAGCAGGTGTACATTTGGTCAACACATTGCCAGGCTCATTCAAAAATACACTTATGCCAAAGGCATTCAAATCTCGCCTGAAACAATTATCTCAAAAGCTTTCTATAGCATAGGCGAGTATTTATCTTATGACTGGGAGACCACCATTTCAGATCAAAATTAACACCTGGTCCTGAGGGGCAGATTAATTGGCGAGTGGTTGGTGAATGAATGAACAAATTTGTATGTCTGACTGGCTGAATGAATGGAAAATTCTAGTTTAAACGGTGTAAAAAACTAATGACTTTTGCAATACAGTTCATGTAATTGTCTACTGCAATAAAGATTTATTATTATTATTATTATTATTATTATTATTATTATATCAAATGACTGTAAGAAATATAAAGAATTCGTTGGAAAATTTAATTATGGCTGTGAGGAGGTGACCGTTTCCTAATTGTCGGAAGAATTGTGAGTTAATTGTATAGAGGAGGTGATATTTTTATGGTTGTTGAGAGATAATTGTATAGGGGAGGTAACGTCCTCACTATTGTTTAGAGATGATTGTATAGGGGAGGTAACGTCCTCACTATTGTTGAGAGATCATTATATAGAGGAGGTGGCGTCCTTATTATTGTTGAGAGATCATTGTATAGGGGAGGTAACGTCCTCACTATTGTTGAGAGATCATTGTATAGGGGAGGTGATATTTTACTTGTTGTTGAGAGATAATTGTATAGAGGAGCTGACGTCCTCACTATTGTTGAGTCATCATTGTATAGGGGAGGTAACGACCTCACTATTGTTGAGAGATCATTGTATAGGGGAGCTGACGACTTCACTATTGTTGAGTCATCATTGTATAGGGGAGGTAACGACCTCACAATCGTTGAGAGATCATTGTATAGGGGAGGTGACGACCTCACTATTGTTGAGAGATCATTGTATAGGGGAGGTGACGTTCTCCTTATTGTTAGGAGATTATTGTTTAGGGGAGGTGAAATTGTCGCTATTGTTGAGGGAACATTATCTAGCAGATGACGTTTTCATTTTGTATAGGAGAGGTGACATTCTACTTGTTGTTGAGATATCATTGAATAGGGAAGGTAAAGATCTCTCTTTTGTTTTGAGAAATCATGAGAGATGAGAGTATAAGGCAGGTGACGTTTATCTTGTTGTCAAAAGTATTACCATTCTATAAAATGGACGGAAAAAAGTGAGGAAAAAGACGTTCTTTTGTTATTGTGAGATTATCTTGTAAGGGGAAAGCATTTGTGACATTATATTTTGGGAAGTGAAAATAGATAATTGTATGATGATGTTTTGAATTTGTCTTGTAACTGTGAAAACTTTTGTGAGATCTTACAAACCGTGTGAGGCAGGTTCCGATCGTCTTGTTATTGTGGGGTTCAGGGGTTCTCGAAGCCCAATTAAAAACAGCATTTATAGTTGTTAAATATAGTTTTACTTAATGAATGTGTGTGTGTGTGATAATATGTGTTAGTTATAATGAATAAAAATACCCCCGTCACAGTAGACCTACGTACTAAGCGAATTTCAAAATTAATAATTACGACAAGTTTGATATATCCGCAATAAATAGGAGAGTTTGCGTATCCTCCATAAGAGTACAATAGGAAAGGGTATGCAGGTTTGCTGTTATGGAACAGCAACACTGAAAGGAGACATTTTTAGCATACATTTGTTTGACCATTTATACAAAGTTTCATCAATATTTGTGTCCATAAATAAAAGAATTTACCTATTCTGTATATGATTAACAAGGGAAATGAGCAATCTGGTTAGCTGCCATGATAAACGCACAAAGTATGATTTTTAAGCATAAATGGATGGAACTTAAGCTAAGGACCAAGTTTTATAAAAAATATAAGTTATAAGTAATATATATTAATGTCTCTTTATCCACCATAAGATTAAAATTGGGGCCCCAAACTACAACAAAGGCCTACTATGATTAGTGTTTTTAACCATTGGTAACCAACCATTGGAGAGCAAAACTTTAAAGAACTAAATTGTGTAGTTTTTTGAGCTGATTCTAATAGTGAAAGATAAATAAAAAAATACATATGAAAAACGTAAACACCATTTTTGGGATACAAACCCTCCCCAACTGCCAGTTCCGATTTACCGTTACATCTGAGTTAAAATCTCGTACGAGTAAATGTAGGAATGCACATCTCGAATATTACATTTGATCTCGAACTGACCATTTTCGAGAGGGTTATCGCGTTCACAAATACACGCACACACACACACACACACACACACACACACACACACACACACACACACACACACACACACACACACACACACACACACACGGTGTGGTCAGGGCGACAGCTTCTGTAGTGCAGCAGTGCGTCATCAGCGTAAAGCGACGTTACTCCAGGGACAGTCGGCATGTCATTAGTATAAGCAAGGTAGAGAACCAGGCCCAGGACACTGCCCTGGGGTACACCAGCCTCTACCGTATGTGTCGTGAATAGCGCCCCCTCGACGCATATCTGGAACTAGCGGCCCTCTAAGCAAGATGAACTGCTGCTGACGGGAGCGGGGACTCGCTTAGCTTGAGGAGAAGTCCCTCATCAAACGCCTTGCTGACATCCAGTAGCACTGCAACAGAGCATAGGTTAATATTATGGTTGTCGACCAGCTACGTAATCACCCGTAGCTACTGTTGCGTCGTAGAGTGTCCGCGACGGCCTTATGTATCCGTCCAGAAAGGGGGGTATCCTGAAAAGGAACAGGCGTTCGAAATGCTTCTAGACCACCAAGAATAGGAAAATACGGTGATGATTTTCGGGGAACAAGTGATTGTTGTCTGGTTTCGGGATCAGATCAGGATTATCTTCGCGGACTTCCGCATTATCGGGATAGGCGGACTCCCATCTATCCTTATGTTACTGTCCACCGGTGAGAGCGGCTGAATAACACCAACATCAATGTACTGTTACAGTTACATGTTATGGCAGTTTAGTTTAAGACCCATCATAAACCAACTTCACTCAGGTTCAACTGATGGCGATTGCTGATAAGAGGGTTCAAGCTCTCAAGGCCGGAAATTGAGATTCTCCACTATCTGGTGCATCAAGTGACGTCTTATAAATTATAACCATCTTCTTGTTTTTATTTTAGGAGTTCTGTACAAGAGTGGCATTCAAATATTATTAGCTCATCAAGTCATTAAGTAACCGATATTTAAAATACAGTTTTGATTCTTTGTCAGAAATATTATTTTTATAATTTTTTAATGATAGGAACAGAGTATCTACAGTAAAAACTCCCTTTAATTTAAATATCAGTTATATGTAATCACTTGAAAACGGGATGGGTTTCTCCACCTCCAGAAACGTTGTGTACTTAAATATACAAGCCAAATATACTCAAATCTGGTATTTAAATGTTAACATACGCTTTATTTTGGCAACATAACAGTAAACAACGATGACTGCATATAAATTCAAGGTTGGTGTGTCGAAAATATAACAGACGTGTTTCTAGTGAAGAAAATTTCCACTTTAGAGACTGGTTACATGAATAACCCATTGTTTATTTTTTATGTAAAAAAGCTTTAAAAAACTTAATGACGTTGCGTCAAGGAAACGTGTACTCGAAAATAGCTTGGTCGTTGTAGGGTGTTTCTCTAGGGGTCAGAGGATATTTCAGTTAAGTGTGTGATATTTTATATCTATGGAGTTTACTACTACTACTTTTGGTGAGTTTTCCTTATTTATGTAGTATTAGATCATATTTAAAATGAAATTATTGTTAATTGGCCGATAATAAACATTCGTGGATTCCACTACACAATGTGTTATACCTTTCATGATTTTCACTGTAACTAAATGAAACTTTGTAACATATAAGAAAAAAATCTAACAAAGAGATTGATTAAGTTTGCTACGGAAAAAGGTTTCCTAGTTTTTAAGCCATAGTATATCGATTTAAAAAATTGTTTGAAAATAAAAATATTATGAATTAGAAAAAAAACAGTTATTATTCTCTTTGCTTGTGCTTATCTAGAAATATTGTTGTGTTATCTAGAAAACCTATATTTTCCTTAAGTAAACTTAGTTTCAAATAAAATGGCATTAAATTTATGCTTATACCTTTGTAATTAAGGATTTTATTGGTGAGTTAATACAACTTTACAAAAAGTCATTTTTTAGTTTGTTTTTAAACCACTATGTAATGTAAGCAACAAAAAAATGAGATCAACAAAAATGTTGGATAAGTTTTGCGGTCCTAAGGGTTTTAAGTGTTTTACGATAAAAAATCATTTTTGTTATTGATTGAAACTTGGTCCGTCTAATATACATTAAATATAATCATTGGCCGTAAAATATGTTTTCATCGCATGTCATATGTTCGGTCAATTTTTTGCATTTCAGTGACCAAAATGTATAAGCGAAATAAATCAGTATTCTTAGGAACAAAACTAATAAGGGCTTGTGACGATAGACGAGTATAATGTAGGAAAGCGAGCTGTTTTACGAGTTTGGTGGCATTTTATCACCTCCACACGTTGCAAACTAACTGCATTGCTTGAATAAATTTCCTTTCAACAAGTCACTGAAAACTGTGAGATACCACCACATTAATTTACTACTCATAAAATTAGAGTTGATTACTAAAAATTTAGAGTTAATCTTTATGCATAACATGAAAATCTATCGAGGTCGATCAGTAACTGAGATATTTCGAAACGATGTTAATGTTTATCTTATGAAGCATAACTAAAAATTAATAACTCACATGTTTACTTAAATATTTCTCCAAAATTTGGTATGCATGTCCATACTAGTTAACTTTGATCAATATATCAATAATCCCTCAAACTTAATGTTTCTTAAGACAGCAAATCTACGCACTCTTTAGCCATGGAGCTGATTCTCATGTTAAATTGATATAACTCTCTTAATTATCGACAACATTTGGTTTGTGATTTTACTTAGTGGACAGTTTTGATATAAGCATATTACTATGTATGTAATACAACCCTTATCGCAGCGTACATGCACACTCAGTACTATTCGATTAATATAGCGGGAATAAGTTCCATGAAATTCGTCCTACTAATACTAGCATACTGTGTACTACCTCGTTTTAAATTCAAATCAGTTGAATGGATCAGATATAGTTTAATTTAATGAACTTGCGTTTTAATTTGTTATACTTGATAGTTGGATTTTTAACGAAGTGTTTGATGTAAAATATTTTAGGTTAACGATATTAATGGATTAGTGGATATAATGCCAACTTGTTAGGCACGATTAATTTACTTGCAAAACTTGTGGTCAATATGCACAACACGCTAACTTAACAACGGGGCTCAGCCTTAAAAATACAAGCGAACCAGCTTGTAATAAAATGCGTATTACTTTTACTTCATCCATATTCAGTTCATGTGCAGTCATTATTGAAACTATTTATTTAGAAAAATCCTTCAAATAGAATGATATATATGTTCTTGTTTTATAGCTATTTTTCATAAATTAAATTTGTTTCACTTAATGAAACGTGGAAAAGATAGAAAAATAGGTACTTTTGTGTCTACGGTTTTATTTTCATACGTTTTCACGAACGATTCTACGTTTGTTATAATAAAAATAAAGAAAATAAAGAATAATCTAAATCTGTATAGTATTTAATGTTAAACGTAATGTAAAAGAGGTAATTTAGTTTAAATATTCATTTATAATGCAGTAGTCAATTTACGGTTGCATATATTTTGCTCTCGTTTTCCACCTATTAATCAATTTGAGGCAGTTTTATGTACAACATTTTGATATTATTCCTTTTTACATTAACGGCTTACAATATACCACGTGACATAACCGCCACAATGCGCTTCTACACTGTAAAGGTATTTTGTCACCGCCTCGCCGCCATACTTCCATCGCTCGTTGGAATTCCCCTCAACAGTTCATTGTTCACCACCGGAGAGGCGCCAAATGACCTCAGTAAATCTACCTCTTTTATTGGCCACAAAGTCTGTTTTTAAATCAACCCATCTACATAGTCTACCTATCTCCTTTACTAAAAAAATTATGGTATTGATTATTACTAGTTTATGTATGAATTCGGTCATGAAGGGGAAATATAAATATATAGCCTACGTTCATCAGAGACACAAAGAATAATTTAGCAGAAATAATTTTTATGTCTTTCAGATTTTGTATGGTGCGATGCATTAACTTCTTTGAAGTGTCGAAAAGGAAGATTTGTGAGTACTTTCCATAAAACAATCGATTTTGTTATAAACAAATCATTTGCATTGTCAATAGAGGGAGAAATTAAGTCTCAGTTTACTTTTTCCGTTCATGTTAATTTGTATGATTGACCACATAAAATGTACCAGTGGTGTCTTAAAATAATGAATGTTTCCTAAAATAGATACTGGGAGCTTCAAAAAGCTTAATTCCTTTTACCCTTCTTTTGTTAATTTGTAATGTTCAACTTAAGCAACAATAAAAGTGTAATTACGTTTTTCGTGTGATAAATTATGCTATAAATCATGATAATTTTACACAAAATCATTTTTAAAGTTGTTTTAACTTAAATATTTTGTTTTCGAGAAGCAGAGGGCAGAGAGGGTTTTTACAAAAATATCCGAATGCATAGTGAATGCCAACTATATTGTGATCACAGCGGGTAACTAAGTGTAAAATGAGCACGTCGAAACATGCTGAGCTTTCTTTACACTGCATTTCACCTTTATTCGTGCGTGCTACTCTATTCAAATATAAGGTTCAGTAAATACACTACAACACTAAATTCACTCCATCCCTGAAATACATACTGCGGCTATTGTATTTACATATGAACTTTGACACAACACAAGTTCGTTATTCACTCCTCCTTCTCTAGCTTCTTAGTGCCTTCAGGTAACATCAAGACAGAATATGTAATATTATAAAGCATAACTTGCTTTAAACTACTAAATCTTTAGCTAATTTTGTGACATCCCCTGTTCCCTAACATCCACCCAACGTACATTAGGTTTCACACATATTGAAATTAAGCATTCGGCATCCAATGGAGATGATCAGGGCGGATTCAAGATGCCTCGAAGTCTTATTGGGAGACCGGAAGGGGTGGGTTATAAACAATGCAACCGTTGTGTCGTATTGGCAGTTCACAAACTTACTGGTATGTTTCCAGTAAGGTTTTGTTTACCAATTCAGTTGGTAACCTATTTTATGCATAATTTGTCAGCTTACCTTAGCTCTCTGTATGTAATACTTTTATGTCAGTTTTTACAGGGCTTTACTGTTTCTTAATAAAAGTTTTCAATGCGCCTTCCAGAGTACATTATTTATAAAACTGATTCCCTTTTTTATCAATCCCTTTTTTAACTTAGCTATATGATAAGATATTTCCACAGAGGATTTAGGCCATGAATTAAAAGCCTAAATATATAAACCTAATAAGATTCTGGAAAAATAAATTAGTTTTGAGCAAATGGGCCCATAAAAAACCAAATAATTTGAATTAAGGTTTTAACTGGCTTAGGCCTAATGAATCTATGGAGTCAAGGTTAATTTACCTACTAGAGTGTATTCAGTGTTTTTAAGAGTATTTATTCATTTGCAATATATTCTAAGTAAATACAATAACAGACTTTGTAACTTATATATATGAGAAAATTGTAAGAGAATACAACTTAACCCACTCTTATCTATTAGGGAAAACTAAACACGACTAATTCTGAAAAGATAGTTTTAATTGAATTATAATGGGAGGCTGCAAGAGCATTAATTCTTCGTATCCAACAAACTGTTGTACAGTTAACAAGCAGTTGCAGCACAACTGCCAACACGCAGCAGTTCTACTGTAACCACAACGACGGTTAGTCTGCAACGACAGGCCAAGCAGTTGCAGCACAACTGCCAACACGCAGCAGTTCTACTGTAACCACAACGACGGTTAGTCTGCAACGACAGGCCAAGCAGTTGCAGCACAACTGCCAACACTCAGCAGTTCTACTGTAACCACAACGACGGTTAGTCCGCAACGACAGGCCAAGCAGTTGCAGCACAACTGCCAACACTCAGCAGTTCTACTGTAACCACAACGACGGTTAGTCCGCAACGACAGGCCAAGCAGTTGCAGCACTACTGCCAACACGCAGCAGTTCTACTGTAACCACAACGACGGTTAGTCCGCAACGACAGGCCAAGCAGTTGCAGCACTACTGCCAACACGCAGCAGTTCTACTGTAACCACAACGACGGTTAGTCCGCAACGACAGGCCAAGCAGTTGCAGCACAACTGCCAACACTCAGCAGTTCTACTGTAACCACATCGACGGTTAGTCCGCAACGACAGGCCAAGCAGTTGCAGCACAACTGTCAACACGCAGCAGTTCTACTGTAACCACAACGACGGTTAGTCCGCAACGACAGGCCAAGCAGTTGCAGCACAACTGCCAACACTCAGCAGTTCTACTGTAACCACAACGACGGTTAGTCCGCAACGACAGGCCAAGCAGTTGCAGCACTACTGCCAATACGCAAAAACAGATAAAACTGTAGACCACAACGACGGTTAGTCCGCAACGACAGGCCAAGCAGTTGCAGCACTACTGCCAATACGCAGCAGTTCTACTGTAACCACAACGACGGTTAGTCCGCAACGACAGGCCAAGCAGTTGCAGCACAACTGCCAACACGCAGCAGTTCTACTGTAACCACAACGACGGTTAGTCCGCAACGACAGGCCAAGCAGTTGCAGCGCAACCGTTGTTTGCAACGGTTGTCTGCCCGCAACGGCAACCGCAGCAACCGTTACGTGGATTTTGTCGTTTTAAATTAATAAATACCTTAATAGCAGCAAAAACACAATAAATTAACGTCATATATTTCATGGTTAATCTGAATCAATAAAGAAAAAGTAAAAAAAATAAAATATTTGTAATCATAACTAAATATGACAAAAAAGATCTTACACAATGTGGCTGTAAATGCCGCCCCAACAGGTACTATTGCCCAATTATAGGGGAAGCCTGAAAATAATAATTAAATAACAAAATTGCATGACCAGGAATACAAACTAAAACAAAACTACAGACAAAACTATATACATAAAAGTAAAATACGGTGTAACATCAAATCCATGATAACGAACATACAATTTTAGTAAACAAAAATTAACATTACTATATTAAGGGCTGGGACAAACAAAAAATTATTTATTAAAATGAATATTTTCAAGTAACTATTTAAGTTAACATATCAAGTAAAAGATAATGAAATTAGAAGCTGGTGTAATATTCATTTAATTTTCGCACGGTGGAAAGAAAATATTATTATTTAATGAATGAAACATCAGCACAGTCTCATTCAAAGGTGCACTGATATGAGCCGTAGTTCTGGCGAAGGACTGTTAAAGTACCCTGCTCGCTCGACCGCCGTATCGCGGCTCATGCCACGAAACGCCGGCCAAGGACTGGATCCAGGGACTGAAACCCAAACACTTCCAACATCTACCTATGCCTAATTAACCAAATCGAATGATTAGGAATACCCACAAACTAAAAATAGAGCATCATCATGAACTCTATCCAAAGTAACGCCACTTAACGTGTAAGGAAACAAAACAGGATTTCTCTTACGATAGATAGACATGACCATACACTTTGAACATTCAACCTGAGCCTGTTGACGAACACGCCAGGTGTCCAGCAAGCTCAATCTCTGAATGTGAAATTACACCGAATGATGTATATGAATTGATGATATAAATTGTCCAAATATTACACAATTCTTTGCAATGGCTAGACATAGAAATATTAACTGTTTTTACTTGGCTCAGTCTTATAGTAAAGTAAAATAAATATATTCGAGACAATGTAAATTTTCTGATAATTTTTAAACAAGATGATTTAAATTTAAAACACATTTACAATAATCATGTTGGTAATAGCTTTACATTTAAAGAATTTCTTAATCTATGTCATCAGTGTTGGAACAATAATTATGGTTTCATAGTAATTGACAAGGAAAGACAAAAAATAATGGAAGGTATCGATATATGTTTGACAAATTTTTTATTGAATAATGACAATGTGTAATGCTCCAAATTATACCGCCAGGATGAAAGGTCAGCAGCCAGTGATTTGCCAGTGACCCAATGCCAGTGTGTTTATGCCATCTTCAAGAATAAATCTCTTGTCGTCGTTGTACGAAAGGACCTTCTTGTTTAAAGTTGTGGTTTTAATATGATGACTAGATGACTGGATCCGTGTGACGTCTTCAAAATGATCTACTCCTGACTTTAAACAATTAAGATAGTGTTGATGTCTTAGTATATGTTAAACCGTAGCCCGATCACAGCCACTCAATCCACTCTAGGGGAATATATGAATATAATTTTGGTCTTAGTCCACAAAACTCAAACATTATTGACTAATTAAGTTCATCTTTAAATTTACTAGTAACTTTGGCATTCATTCTGGAGTATAGAAAGTGGTCTTTTGGATATCCGGATGTGTCAAAATGCTTCAAATCAGCTTCAATATCTCTGTAAAAGTCCTCAACATATATACTGTACATTAATAAATCAGTATCAGTAAGTAACAGGTTCTTTTTCTTAAATTTTGACATGTAACCATAGTGAAAGTCATACATGATTCACTTACTCAAGTCCAGAATTGTCATTCCCAGATATATTGGTTTGTCGAGTTTTAAAACAAGCTTGTTCAGATGAACTGCATGGAGATTTCAAATTTGTTTTCAAATTTCTTTGTAGTCAAACCTAGTCATATTGACATATTTTGTTAGTTAGGACTGAAATACAAGCTTAATATCTCGAAATTTTCTTTGGTTCATGATTGTTCGACCAAACAGACTGTTGTTCATAAGCTTGTAAAAGTCCTTTTCAAAATCATTTCTAGCCTGTTTTCTCTTCTCTATATTGAAACTACCATAAGGTTCCATCCAGTTGGACTGTCTAAATTTTAACATTCTGTGATATTTAGTAACCACTAAACCTAACTCTTCATATTTTTGTAGAGTTTTATAGTAAAGGATGTATTTGGTCTTGTCATGTAAATTTAGAATTAATTTTGAATTCATCTTCTCTGGGGGTTAGTGGGTAGTCATTATGTAAATTATGTAAGCTTTTGTCATACTTGAGATCCGCCTCTAAAATATATCCGAATTGCTCATCAGTAGGGTCATAATTATCTGTCCAATGAAATGTGTCGACGGGTAATTTTTCACACATCGCAGTAGAATATAATGAGTTGCTATCTAAATACATCAAGTATACACTTTCTTTATTAGGATCATAGTGTTCACCCATGTACTTGTTATTAGCTTTGGCATAACGTGTTGAAACCATAGACACCCCACCACGAATCGCTTGTCCTATAAACAGATGCATGTCAATGTCATTGAATATTTGTAACTCAACCCTAGTCATTCTAAGACAGGCTTGCCATGTTAAACCAGGTAGCGAGTACGTGTGTACGGGGTCAAGTTTGTAATACTGTAAACACAAGTCTCTAAAGGTTTCAAACACATCCGCCAACAACAGTACATTGGTTCTGAGATATAAATCATAATATTGTTTCAAATTTTGTATGTTGAAATGAGACTATACATTTTGTGCATGTTCGTAATCTTGAGGTGAAATATCTTCTTTTGTTAATTTATTATTAAAAGCTTCAATGGGTGGGAGACAATTTTCAGAAAACTTTTCAAGGCCAGTCATATAATCATATGGAAATACACCTTTCCGTTGAAGTAATGGCTCATGTACAAATTTGAAACTATTCAAGTTTGCTGCTAGTTTATTTAACGGCAGGGCTAAGAAACTGTATGAATCCAAAAATACCAGATCGTCAATTGAAAATGATATAGTGTTCAAAGTCTTTGGCGATTACATTTATTGTTCGTTGATCATATTTCCCTAAATGTTGCATTATCAAGTGAGCGTCATAATTCTTCAAGTTGTGAAATAAGACTGGAATTTTCTTTGTTATTTTATAATTTAAATTACACGCGTTGTGGGCTGCACCTCTGTATAAACCAGTCATATGACAATGGTCACGGACTTTGACACTGTTAACTAGTGGTTTTTCGCAGATGTGACAAACTATTTCCATTCTAAATGATGTTTCTTGTTCATGGCTCATAATAAACGGTACCTCCACATTCATTTGTGGTTTAATGTTATCATAAACTTCAAATAGTTTCTGGAAAAATATATCCATAACATTTTCACCACTATGCATTTCTTAAAAGCTATTTCATTGTCTTTAAGTACCACAAATGCGAAACCGCTTGGGGAATGTTCTTGTGTTGTTGGGTTGATAAAACATTCAAAATGACAATATATCACGAAAGGCGCCTTAATCTGATACTTGAAATTTGTAAATTTTAATATATTTTTAGAAGACATTTCAACACGTTGAGGTTTAAAGTTTTTACAATTTTCAAGGTGCTTGTTTAGATTTTCTTTGGTATAAAACCTTTGAAGACACAAGTAGCAGTAGTGTTTCTTGTGATCACGTCCTGTTGTGTTGAATAGAAGTTTGTTAAAGTCACGAATTAGACAGTAATGAGTCACGTGTCCTTTTTTTAATAGCAGTAGATTGACATGTGTAGGAAGGTAAGACTTAGTCGTTCTCACTGGATATATAGTTTTGTTCTCTATTCCAAACACATTAATTAATATATATGTCTTTTTGCCTTTCAAACTTGTCTATATCAGCTAATTTAATAGGATAACTAATATTTTTCATATTCAGCTGATTCATATATGGCACATAGCGAGCTACTCGATAAGCATGGTTTATATAGTTTACTGGGTGTAATGCTGCTAAGACCGCCCACAGAAAGCATTTGTTATCTGAATTATGAATATTCAAAACAGCGTGAGTCAATTTGATGTAATATGGAGAGAGAATGTATGATTTAGGTTTTACCGGGGCGTATTTGTACATAAATAGTTCCCATTTAAGAGTATGATCATAAATCCAACCACTCCCAACAGCTTGAAATTTAGTCATCGAGTTTTCAATTTTTAATAGAGCTTCATTAATTTGTGATTGTAAATCTCTTTTTTCAATGGATACAGTAGTTAAACTTCTAAACATAGCCGAGCAGCTTTTATCAATAGTTAATTTTCAGTTGAGGATGATGAATATTTTACAAATTTTACTTTTCTAACCAAAATCCATTTCATCGGAAATAGTGTCTCTTGTAGTGAGGTTGTAATTTCATTTCTAATTGACTCTCCAAGAAATTCACGTTTCATAAAAACTTTATTCTTATTGCAGGAAGCAACGTGTCTATTAAAATCTCTATTAATATTTCGTTTACATGAATGACAATAATTCTTATGTTTTCTCATGTGAGATTTTAATTCCTCCCTGTTTTGAAAAGTTAGATAACACATTTCACAACTAGATTTATGTTTCAACTTAAAATGACGAGTTAAATTACGTTTCAAGGAAAATTGTGTTTTACAAAGATAACAAGAATAGTTATTCATTTTTATAAATATATAAAAACCTGTGAGCACTGAAGATCTGGAACTGCTGCAATTCACTGACTGTACTGACTTGTGGTCGATTGAACGAGTATACATACCTCCTGTTTCAATTTTACAATTCGCAATTGACAATTCACAGGATTAAGAATCCAAAGAGTGGTTGACCTCCTTTCAATTTTGCAATTCTCTGCAATTCAGAATTCACATGTTTAAATATCACTATGATAATGCCAACCATGTGAGTTTGGTCGCTCAGTCTGCGGTCGGGCTTCTGTCAGGTATGTTTCATTAAATGTTGTGGTAGTAGATTAGATAGGTTTGTTTATTGTGTTATGAACCACTGCGGAGAGACTATATGTTTTATTTTTAATAAAAACGATGTTGTACAGCGTCATACAGTAGATTGGAAATGAATAAAGGTGGGAGTTTTACAGATTGTTTACTTTTGTGTTATGAACAACGAGGCTTGGAGAGATGCGTTCTTTATGAAATATTTGTTTATTTTTAATGAAAATGATGTTGTATAGCATCATACAATAGATTGGTAATGAATAAAGGCGGGATTTTTACAAATTGTTTGCTCTGCGCAAAAATGCTCCCCATTAGAATAACATGGGAAAAACGTGTCGATTCGGGCTTTTAACTGGCCTATGTCTACTACTGAAATGTTAAAATACTTGTATTCCATTAAATAGTATACTGTGGAGATTGATAGTCTTATTAGTATAGTATATTATCATTTCCTAACAGAGAAGGAAAGAATTTATTTCTCGTATATTCTTGAATAATTTGCATCAATATTCGGACCGTTCTATTTCGTAGATCAGTTGTCTTTGAGTCTCCGTGACGAGGGGACGTGTTTGGTTTGTTATGTGTGTAATGGTTACTGCTTAGTGAATGGTTTGTTTGCCAACTTTTGACTGCTTTAAACTTTTATGTTTTCAGCTTTATACCGGCTTAGTCCGGATTTTGTGTTAATAATTGTGTTATGTTTTAGATATTGGTTCACCTGAGGACGGGATCAGATTCCAGATTCCGAAAGGTCGTGAAACTTTGTCCGCAATAAAAATCTAAATAACATAAATCCACCATCAACAATAATGAATTTCAAACAAAGAATCGTGGATCTGTTTTTACATATACATACTCCAGGGACAGGTTAAGTTAAATCCCTCTTTTGAAAAAAAGATCTATCTGATCACACAGGTTGTTTTAAAACTTGAATGAGTAGGTGCTTTGCCTTGGGTGCGGGACTACGATGCAGCTATCATCGTAGTGGTAGTTGTATGAGTTGGTGAGTGATGCAGGGCTTTGCCTTGGGTGCGGGACTAATGTAGTTCATTTGCCTTGCTCCCAATCACCAACTCATACAACTACCACTACGATGCAGCTATCATCGTAGTGGTAGTTGTATGAGTTGGTGAGTGATGCAGGGCTTTGCCTTGGGTGTGGGACTAATATATTTAATTTGCCTTGCTCCCAATCACCAACTCATACAACTACCACTACAATGCAGCTATCATCGTAGTGGTAGTTGTATGAGTTGGTGAGTGATGCAGGGCTTTGCCTTGGGTGTGGGACTAATATATTTCATTTGCCTTGCTCCCAATCACCAACTCATACAACTACCACTACAATGCAGCTATCATCGCAACGTCATATTGTATATTTGAGTATGCACTTTGCCTGGGTGCATAATGTATCATTTTCTAATCACCAACTATACAACAACATCGATGAGAAAAGTAGTTATTGTAAAGTTGGTATATGCACTTTATAACTAAGTAGTTCATTTGCCTTGAATCACAAATAAACTAATAACAGCTATCATCGTATGTAGTTGTATGTTGGTGAGTATAGGCTTTGCCTTGTAATAATATATTTATTTTTCTAATCACCAATAACATCAACACAGCAATATATATTAATGCATGCCTACTAATAAATTTTCCTTGCATACATCCAACCATATCTCCACTACAGCATTCATAATCATATCTTCCACTCATACACTTATACCACAGCAAATATTTGAGGATTATGCACATCTATTACAGTATTTCATCTAATTTAAATCAAACTGTTAAGAACAAAGTTATTGGGTTTATCTTAATAATATGAAAAAAGTCTAAATAATGTTAAAAACATCAATAATTTAAATCTCCCAGTGTACCATCCTCAACAAATAATAGAACTGTAAGTGTTAATTTAAGTAACTGTTTATTTCTTAAAAAAAAAATAAAAGCATATATTAAATGAATTGCAACAATTATATAGTGTAATGATATGTGAATTGCATACATCCAACCACAAATTATCTCCTCTTGACCCCAGCATATATGACCACTCACTAAACTAGGACATCCAGACCCACGAGTGGATAAAGTATCCAAAGTTTCATGTTTAATCTAATTTACTCTCATTAATTTAACTCAAACTGTAATTTCAAATATTTTTATAATGAATTAAAATGTCTAAATAGGTTTGATTTTGTATTAAAACATCAATTTAAATCTCCCAGTGTACCATCCTCAACAAATAATAGAACTGTAAGTGTTAATTGCACATGGTAACTGTTTTACGGTAAAATGTTCTATGAATAAAAAAAATAACGTTGTCATATTTAATGATATAGTGTCAACCATAATATAGTGTAATGCAATAATGTAAGGGTACACCCTACCCCCTGTTATATATGACCCTCACTAAACTAGGACATCCAGACTCAACCAAGTGGATTGGAAAGTATCCAAAGTTTCATGTTTCAATTAATGCTATTAATACCCTGTAAAATTTACTCTATATTTTCTTATTTTCAAAATATAACGAGGTATTATCCATGTCATAGAGTCAAAAACTCCAAAACAGATTTTTCGTTCTTGACAAGGTAATGATTAGCTTTTATAAACGTGTTCTTTAAGTATTCATTTTAATATAGATAAATATATTATGTAATAGAATTTAAATAGTAGTCTGCCTAGTAGCAAATATTGACAATAATTTTTGAACCTACGATGAGGCTACTAATGACCTAGGTCGAGGCTATGATTACTAGACCCACAAAAGGGCCATAAAATATTTGTCGTCATAGAGTCAAAAACTCCAAAACAGATTTTTCGTTCTTGACATCTGAATTTAGCCTATTAAACGTGTTAGTCTAGTGATTTTAATATTTATATATAATATTTATAGAATTAAAAAAAATATCTAACGTAAATGTAATTTTTGTTCTTCCGCACACCAAGTAGCAAAACCAATCGACCAAACGTCGAAATACCTCAACAACTTGCGTCTTCTTATATTCCGGTATACCGGAATTGGTACTATAGTCTTGTTATCATAAATTAAATCTTAATCTTATAACATTGAACCTTTGGCTTCATATTATAGTTCCAAAGAGTTAGTTTAAACAGTAAGTGTTATTAGTCACAAGCCACAGTAAATATTATTTTAAATCATAAAATCAAAAGTCAGAATATTTATAAAGTGAAAAAAATAGCTAACCTTAAACTCAAACCATTTATCAAACCAGATAAAGTTTCACTAGTATTGGTCAAAACATTAAACCGAAAGTTCATTATCTAAACCTAAATATTATCGTGATCACTTATCGTCTCGATCAGGTTGAGGGCTATCTGCCACTAAACGCCTGGACAACAGTGAGCAATCACTTATCTTGCTAACTAGGCGGAGGGCTATATCTGCCATTAGACGCCTGGACAACAGTGAGCAATCACTTATCTTGCTAACTAGGCGGAGGGCTATATCTGCCACTAGACGCCTGGACAACAGTGAGTAATCACTTATCTTGCTAACTAGGCGGATGGCTATATCTGCCACTAGACGCCTGGACAACAGTGAGCAATCACTTATCTTGCTAACTAGGCGGAGGGCTATATCTGCCACTAGACGCCTGGACAACAGTGAGCAATCACTTATCTTGCTAACTAGGCGGAGGGCTATATCTGCCATTAGACGCCTGGACAACAGTGAGCAATCACTTATCTTGCTAACTAGGCGGAGGGCTATATCTGCCACTAAACGCCTGGACAACAGTGAGCAATCACTTATCTTGCTAACTAGGCGGAGGGCTATATCTGCCATTAGACGCCTGGACAACAGTGAGCAATCACTTATCTTGCTAACTAGGCGGAGGGCTATATCTGCCACTAGACGCCTGGACAACAGTGAGCAATCACTTATCTTGCTAACTAGGCGGAGGGCTATATCTGCCACTAGACGCCTGGACAACAGTGAGCAATCTCTAATCTGGCTAACTAGGCGGAGGGCTATATCTGCCACTAGACGCCTGGACAACAGTGAGCAATCACTTATCTTGCTAACTAGGCGGAGGGCTATATCTGCCACTAGACGCCTGGACAACAGTGAGCAATCACTTATCTTGCTAACTAGGCGGAGGGCTATATCTGCCACTAGACGCCTGGACAACAGTGAGCAATCACTTATCTTGCTAACT
This sequence comes from Nephotettix cincticeps, assembly GCA_023375725.1. Lineage (NCBI taxonomy): Eukaryota > Metazoa > Arthropoda > Insecta > Hemiptera > Cicadellidae > Nephotettix > Nephotettix cincticeps. The sequence continues at coordinate 84,422,340 of CM041786.1, read as the reverse complement.
AGGCGGAGGGCTATATCTGCCATTAGACGCCTGGACAACAGTGAGTAATCACTTATCTTGCTAACTAGGCGGATGGCTATATCTGCCACTAGACGCCTGGACAACAGTGAGCAATCACTAATCCCGCTAAGTAGGCGGAGGGCTATATCTGCCACTAGACGCCTGGACAACAGTGAGCAATCACTTATCTTGCTAACTAGGCGGAGGGCTATATCTGCCACTAGACGCCTGGACAACAGTGAGCAATCACTTATCTTGCTAACTAGGCGGAGGGCTATATCTGCCACTAGACGCCTGGACAACAGTGAGCAATCACTTATCTTGCTAACTAGGCGGAGGGCTATATCTGCCACTAGACGCCTGGACAACAGTGAGCAATCACTTATCTTGCTAACTAGGCGGATGGCTATATCTGCCACTAGACGCCTGGACAACAGTGAGCAATCACTTATCTTGCTAACTAGGCGGAGGGCTATATCTGCCACTAGACGCCTGGACAACAGTGAGCAATCACTTATCTTGCTAACTAGGCGGAGGGCTATATCTGCCACTAGACGCCTGGACAACAGTGAGCAATCACTTATCTTGCTAACTAGGCGGAGGGCTATATCTGCCACTAGACGCCTGGACAACAGTGAGCAATCACTTATCTTGCTAACTAGGCGGAGGGCTATATCTGCCACTAGACGCCTGGACAACAGTGAGCAATCACTTATCTTGCTAACTAGGCGGAGGGCTATATCTGCCACTAGACGCCTGGACAACAGTGAGCAATCACTTATCTTGCTAACTAGGCGGAGGGCTATATCTGCCACTAGACGCCTGGACAACAGTGAGCAATCACTTATCTTGCTAACTAGGCGGAGGGCTATATCTGCCACTAGACGCCTGGACAACAGTGAGCAATCACTTATCTTGCTAACTAGGCGGAGGGCTATATCTGCCACTAGACGCCTGGACAACAGTGAGCAATCACTTATCTTGCTAACTAGGCGGAGGGCTATATCTGCCACTAGACGCCTGGACAACAGTGAGCAATCACTTATCTTGCAAACAACTAGGCGGAGGGCTATATTTGCCACTAGACGCCTGGACAACAGTGAGCAATCTCTAATCTGGCTAACTAGGCGGAGGGCTATATCTGCTACTTGATGCCTGCACGACAGTATGTGATACAACATTTAAACATCCCTGTGTTACTAAAGATTATTTAGGCGTTAAGCAGGTTATAGCCTAACGAACAATTAGTGCCCGCGTACCGTTGTGCAGGCGTCTAGCAATAGATAAACCTTCGCTTTGATCAGACGATTAGTGATCACGTACTTCTGTGAAGGCGTCTAGCGATAGTCGCCCTCCGCCTAGTTAAGACTATACTTTAGTATCTAAACTTTTGAATAACCCTGGACCGTATCTTTCAGAAACTGTCAACAGTGGGAAGTAATTTGCCTCCATTTACATCAACCGAGTCGTCCTCAGTTACAGTAGTTGTCTCTGGAGGGGTGTAGAGGGCATCGACGTTACCTGTGATGTCATCATCTGCCATAGTTATAATGTACATGACTTATTTGACTGTTTAGCCTCGCATGTGAAGAAAAACATAATATATAACCAACACAACTAAATTTTAAGTTGAGGTAGTGTAATGAACAATCCTTGATAAGCTGTATTTAGAAGTAACCAAAGATAATGAACCGTAGAACTATACAGATTCTGTCCTTTATCTGTAATGTAACCAAATAAATAGCATTATTTGTATAAAATAATATGCTATCCAAGTAAACATTAAATACAATATAAACATTAGGTATATAATTAAGAGTTTCAAAACGAGTAGACGTCGGTTTCACGGCTCATAAATGATGTATAAATTTATAATGCATCCAGACAAAAAATGTATTAACTTCCTTGTGGGAAATATGTACATAGATCATGGATATGTCTAAAAAGAATGTTTTCAGTTCTTCTAAACAGATGTTCTAATAAGAATTAGCTATCGTCTAAAGCTTTAGCTAAAATTAGCTTTAGCAAAATAAAAACCAGAGCTTACCAGAGATTTTACCAGAGCTTTAGTAAAATTTATATGAAAACCTGATACAAAATTTCATCGTACAAATTGCCAACAAAGCCCAGAGCTAAGACATAACCATGTCAAAAATGTTTGTATTTACTTCCCTGTAGGAAATAGGTTAGATCATGGATATGTCTAAAGGGAATGGTTTCAGTTCATCTAAACACCTGTTCTTATTCTTTTATATTAAAAACTAGCTGACTCGGCGAACTTCGTAACTCCTAACAGAAAATATATTTTAACTTTAAGATTGGCCATTTTGTGAAGTCGTTGTGAAAGCTTTAAATATTCAACAGCTGATTATTATAATAAACCTAATATGTATGAACATTGTGATTATTTTATTTGGCAAACATGTAAACACGTTACTTTTAATCATACAGAAAATAAAAAATATATAAATACAGTACATAATTCCCAAAAACCGTAAACTATTAACGTGGCGAATAAATCTGTTCATTTTGTACAGTACACATCTACTACATAGTTTTACATTAACGAACGATTCAAATGGCATTGGATAGTAAAGCATATTGCTAATGGAAAGTAAAACAACAGCTGTAGCTTAAGAAATCAAATGTTTTGATTTTAGAAAATTTGTAAACAAACTTATTCTCCATAAAGTTAACATTAGAAATTTAAAACGCTATAAAATGAAAACTAACTGATTTATGGAAACTGAATATGCTTAAAACATGACCGGAGCAGAGACGAATCCGAAAAATCAAGGATCATTAAAATCGGTCCAGCCGTTCTCGAGTTATAATCGTGTAACTAACACGACTTTGTTTTATATTTAGATTCAATACAATAGCTCTGGTAGTTTCTATGGAAACTTGTTACATGTTTTCCAACTTACAAATCACCAACACCCAGAGCTTAGACATATCCATGTCAAAACTTCACAGTAATCTATGTTGTAAGTAGTTACGGCCAGAAGTCTACAGTTTACAAGATCCCGATGGCGAAACAGTTAAATAACGCTCTTTGTATACATAACATTTACATAGTTTCAAAATACCCCCGTCGCAGCAGACTCAGTGCAGTACTTAGCGAATTTCCAAATCAATAACATAATAATAATAATATATGACTAGTTTGATCATTATCTGTCAATAAATATGAGTATTATTTGCCTACTCTCCACAGATTAACATGGGAAAGAGTATGCAGGTTTGCTGCTGTGAGGAACGATGAAAGTAGGTGTTTCTAGCGTAAAAAAAATTTTAGCTTTTATATCAACTTTCACCAACATCTGTCCATAAATAAAGGAGTTTGCCTATTCACTAAATGATTAATATGGGGAAAGAGTATACAGATTTGCTGCCATGATAAACACATAAACTATGATTTTTAAGCATAAATGGATAGACGTCAACCACATGAAGCTAAATATCAAGTTTTATCCAAAAATATTGATTAATATGGGAAATATTAATTTTTCCCTATCCTACATAAGATTAACAGTACCTGGTGACCGAGCTTTGCTCGGATAGAATAAGACATGTTTTTACAAGTTAATTAGCAAAATTAAAAAAAATTTACTGCCCAATGAAAACATTTATGTGGTTGAAATAAAACCGATTTAATACACCATAATTAATATAGTACTGAAGAAAAAGTATCGCCCCTGGTGGGAATGGAACTCGCGGCCTATAGTTCTTGAGGCCGACACGCTACAACTCGGCTACGACGTTAGTCAATTGAGCGATGCCGTTTAACGTCTTTTAGCCAAAGCCGATCATTTACTGTCTAATTATCCATACCGTTATTATTAGCCTGTGATCAACTGATTTTGTTATAAACGGAATGAGGATTGAAAAGCAAAAGAGAAATTTTATTTACATAAATTAATTGGTTTGTTACAGTGGCTTCAAGCAATACAACGAATACGTTTTCTATCAAAACACGGAAGATTTTGGAAATACTTTTTTCTGCTTTTATTTCACACAGCTATCCTTAAGTTCCTTAAACCCTTAAGTTTTTACTAATTGTTTAGTAACCTGATAATTTTGCATTTATTTAATTCGTAAAATAAATATTAATGCATAACCTCTATATTGTTCCCCGCAGTCTTCAATCAAGAACTGTCAAACGGTTATAAACAGCTGTTTTGGTTTGTATTGTTTACATTTTACTCTCCATAAGCGTAATGTTAAATTTTTAGATTTTAAACTTAATATTACAAGAAAACACGAATTTTCCTGGACATTAGACCTATCTAGAACTTATTTTCTACTCGGAAATTAGTTATTTCCAACATATAAAGAAATTCCTCGGCGCCGTTTTCGAGATCCGTGTGCAAATATATATATATACAAACCTTGCTCGTATTATAGTATTGGATTGGAGCCCCACAATACAACATATTGTGTTTAGATTTTTTAATATCTCGGTAACCGTTTGAGATAGAGAAAAACTTGAAGGAACTTAACTGTGTAGTTTTTTAAGCTGATTCCAATGGTGAAATATAAAATTAGAAATATTTAAAAATTAGATGTGAAAAACGCAAAAAAACCCATTTTGTGGTACAAAACCCCCCAAACTACCCGTTCCCATTGACCAAAATGTCTGGTTTACGAACTCGTCCGAGCATTTGTAGGAATACACGTCTCTACTAAATTTGGTCTCGATCGGACCATTTGTACGAGAGTTATCGTGTTCACAGACACACACACACACACACACACACACACACACACACACACACACACACATATATATATATATATATATATATATATATACATATAAATATATATATGTGTGTATATATATATTAAATTTTATATATATAAAAATTTTAACGACTATTGTTAGCGAATTTCCCATAGGGAAGTAGCTATTACCGTAGGTCTCATGGCAAGAGTTAAGCCCGAGACCATGTTATTTTTTCTTCTTTAGGTGCCCAGAGACCAAAAACAATAGTCGTTAAAATTTATATATATATATATATATATATATATATATATATATATATATATATATATATGTATATATATGTGTCTGTGAACACGATAACTCTCGTAAAAATGGTCCGATCGAGACCAAATTTGGTAGAGACGTGTATTCCTACAAATGCTCGGACGAGTTCGTAAACCAGACATATCGGTCAATGGGAACGGGTAGTTTAGGGGGGTTTTGTACCCCAAAATGGGGTTTTTTGTGTTTTTCACATGTAATTTTTAAAAATTTCTAATTTTATATTTCACCATTGGAATCAGCTTAAAAAACTACACAATTAAGTTCCTTAAAGTTTTTCTCTATCTTAAACGGTTACCGAGATATAAAAAAATCTAAACACAGTACGTTGTATTGTGGGGCTCCAATGTTAATCTTATGGAGGATAGGGAAAAATTAATATTTCCCATATTAATGAATATTTTTGGATAAAACTTGATATTTAGCTTCATGTGGTTGAGATCCATACATTTGTGCTAAAAAATCATAGTTTATGTATTTATCATGGCAGCAAACCTGCATACTCTTTTCCCATGTTAATCATATGGAGATTAGGCAAACTCCTTTATTTATGGACAGATGTTGATAAAAGTTGGTATAAATGTTAAAAATAACATTTTTGATGGTATACTTTCAGTGTTCCTCACAGCAGCAAACCTACTCACTCTTTCCCATTTTAATTTTATTGAGAATAGGCAAATAATTCCCATGTTTATCGACAGATTTTGACCAAACTTGTCATATATTATAATTATTATATTATTGATTTGGAAATTCGCTGAGTACGCAGGTCTGCTGCGACGGGGGTATTTTTGGACTCTGGGCACCTAAAGAAGAAAAAATAACATGGTTCCGGGCTTAAGTCTCGCAATGAGACCTACGGTAATAGCTTCTTCCCTATGGGAAATTCGCTAAATTGGTGTTTTTGGCATCTGGGCCGTTAAAACGAAACGTCTTATCATTTGGAATTAAGTAATAGCCTGATTTCCTATAGGAAATTTAGTAAAACAAATCAAGTATGAAACGTAAATAAGGTTAAAATTAAAGTAAGATGAAGCGATAAAATATTTTATTGATGTTTTCATCAATCAATGTTTTCAAGCATCCGAACCCAATACATTTACTCATAACAGTGTAAATCACGAAACATACTCTTCTATTTTCACTCTAGTTTTTTCCTAATTTATCTGGTTTCTTTTTGCCCGATGCAATGTCCAAGTAGATTTGCTTGCATCCTTTCTCTTCCTCTTCCTTTTCAATCTTATCACACAGGAAGGGATCGACGTCACAGAAGTCGGGGAAGCCGCAGTAGCGATACATGATCTTCATCGAGTCCAGACAGGTCATCTGACCAGTTCTCTCTACGTTCCACCACCAGCCGTACATGTCCCCCAGCGTGTGTTGCCACAGGCCAAACGTGAAAAAAGGCTGTACAAACAATTAAATAACTATTACTGTCAAATGCAATATGTAGAACTAATATAAAGATTAAATACTTGCGTATTAAGATAGATAAACTCAGGAACGCCCCAATATGGTCAGTACTTTATTAGACTGTGTACCGTACAACAGCATATCAAACGTAACAACAAAAATATAAAGACTGACTTATAATCTTTTAGTATTCGTTTTACTTCGTGTTTGACATTTCATTTTGAGCGAAATTTGTTTGAATTAAAGATATATAGCTCTATATTCCCAAAAAGTTTAATTTTTAAAATGATTGCAAGAGAAAGACAAATTAAAACTGTTAAACCTAGACGAGCTTAGCGTCTAGAAGATTTGTAAATTATGATAAGGAAAACTTAGGAAGATGATCAGTAATCAGTAACTTACCACTATTATTCACTGTTACGAGAAGGAAACACGGTAGGTATGATAAATACCCCCGTCGCAGCAGACCTGCGTACTCAGCGAATTTCCAAATCAATAATATAATAATAATAATATATGACAAGTTTGGTCAAAAACTGTCGATAAACATGAAAATTATTTGCCTATTCTTCATAAGATTAAAATGGGAAAGAGTGAGTAGGTTTGCTGCTGTGAGGAACACTGAAAGTAGCCATTTATACCATCAAAAATTTTATTTTTAACATTTATACCAACTTTCATCAACATCTGTCCATAAATAAAGGAGTTTGCCTAATCTCCATATGATTAACATGGGAAAAGAGTATGCAGGTTTGCTGCCATAATAAACACATAAACTATGATTTTTTAGCACAAATGTTTGAATCTCAACCATATGAAGCTAAATATCAAGTTTCATCCAAAAATATTAGATAATAAGTGAAAAATTAATTTTTCCTAATCCTCCATAAGATTAACATTGGAGCCTCAAAATACAACGTACTGTGTTTAGATTTTTTTATATCTCGGTAACTGTTGAAGATAGAGAAAAACTTTAAGGAACTTAATTGTGTAGTATTTTAAGCTGATTCCAATGGTGAAATAAAAAATTAGAAATTTTTTAAAATTACATGTGAAAAACACAAAAAACCCCATTTTGGGGTACAAAACCCCCCCAAACTACCCGTTCCCATTGACCGATATGTCTGGTTTACGAACTCGTCCGAGCATTTGTAGGAACACACGTCTCTACCAAATTTGGTCTCGATCGGACCATTTTTACGAGAGTTATCGTGTTCACAGACACACACACACATATATATATATATATATATATATATATATATATAATAAATTTATATATATATATATAATAAATTTATATATATATATATATATATATATATACAAATGAAGTCAGGGGAAAAATTGTAACCTACGTTTCGGCTAATTGGCATAAATTTTAAATTTTAAATCATGTTTCAAAAGGAGAAAATTATACCTCACCTGAAAACTATCGGATTGAGATGCTAAAACCAACCACATATTGTTCAGCATGCGAGTTAATTGCAGCATCTGACATTTACCACTGTGTATTCAGAGTGCACCACAATGGTATTTTACTCCAGAGCTTTGGAAGAGAAGGTTCAGCTTGAGAGTACCATATTACCATATACTGTTTAGTGGAAGTCTTAGTAATGGGAACTTTGACGTTCTCGAGGCAACACCTGTCAAAATGACTGGAAGATTACCAAGCAATGGAAGTGAGATGGTAAACTTTGATGAACACGGCACCTAACAAACAGTGCAACTAACACCTGAGAGATTAAAATGAAAACCTTCTTCACAACCTGAAGAACCTTCCTATGAAACAACATAAGGAAGACAATGTAGATGTAAACAAGAAAAGAACCAAGCGGAGAGGGCGATTCTCGAATTTGCCAAAACAACTACGTGAGTCTGCAGCTAAGTATAAAAAGACACATCTACAAGTCAACCGAGCTGCAGTTGCAGTTGCAACCGAACTGTGCAAGAAGTACACGCAAGAAACCCCTGAGGTAAATTGAGTGGCTGTTAAAAGATACACACCCATAATCCAGAAGTAAACAGGGTTGCAGTTTCAAAATATGACAGAAATAACGAAAAACGCCAGCATCGTTCGTAAAAACAAACTGTGGACTGCAAACACCACTCTGGATTCAAATATGACCATGACATCTGTTATGAATCAGATAAGACCATTGCGATTGAAGCCCAGAATAATGTATGCATTTATTGTAAGGCATTAAAATGGAAACACGAGTCAAAGGGGTTGTGTTGCAGCAGTGGGAGGGTTTGCGTAAGCCATCTTAAAAGCGACCTGAACCACTTCATAGCCTCATTGTTGGTGACCATCCCGAAAGTGAGCATTTCCGTAACAACTCCAGAAAATACAACACTGCTTTCCAAATGACATCTTTTGGAGCTATGAAAAACGTTGAAAGTGGCTTTATGCCAACATTTAAAGTACAATGCCAAATATACCATTTAATTGGTAGCTTATTGCCTTCATCCAACAATGACGACCATCAGTTTTTTTACAACTGTATTTTATCGGTGATGACAGCAAGGAAACAACGGCACGCTGTAAGAATGTACCAGGAGTCAAACCAGCATTGGTCCAACAATTGCAGAATATGCTTCACAATTGTAACAACTCTATTATGGATTTTAAATGTGCCATTGAAAGTGAGACAGAACCAAGTAGACAATTCGAAAAGGTCATTATTGCAGATAAAAAGCCTGTCAATGCCCATAGAGGCAAGTATAATGAACCAGAAACAGGAGAAGTTGGTGCAGTTATTGTAGGCCAAGAGTTTGAAAAAAGAGACATTACAATGAAGAGTAGATCGGATAGACTGCAGCGTATTAGTGAAACTCACAGATCGTATGATGATTTGCAGTATCCTCTGATATTTTTCTATGGTGAGGATGGCTACTCTATTTCCATCCCTCAAACTGATCCAATTACAAAGTCCCCTTTTTCGGAAACATTTTCTGCAACAATGTTACTATAAGTTGATTCAGGCTACTAGAATAGAATTGAAATGAATATACCAAAGGGCTCCGACCCAGAGGGGAGAAAATGGTGCAGTGTCAGATTTTATAAATTTAGTGTTTACAAAATTATAAGCTGTGATGAAATGATTTGAAAGGTTCTATAAAATTGTATATTTTAGTGTTAGGCGGTACGAAGTTCGCCGGGTAACACTAGTCAAATATACAAAGTCTTCTATAATTTGAATGTATTGAACTGTCAAATAATATGTTTACTAAACGAAGACTCTTATTTTTGGAACTTTGTATTTTGTTGGATTAGTTGTTTTTCCGTTTGTAACAATGGCAATAATGCAAGACTACAACTACATGTCACGGAAATACAAATCAATGATTGAAAACATACCAGATGCTCAAGCACCTGGTTCAAGATCAATAGCTCAAATGAAAGCAGATGAAGAAGCAAATGAAATCTGGCAAACTGTTGTACCAAAATATACTAAAAGGAAATCACATCATCCGCCGAAAATTATCAAAAACGCAAATGTAGCGATCATCCCTACAGAAGCGCAGGTCCCTGAAGTTTTTCTCTCTCCACTGTAGAAACTATGGAAGAGGAACTCCCTTCAAAAGAAATTAAAGATCCAAAAACCTCCGATATTCCTTCCCGGTGTTACTAACGTAACTCTCATGATAAAAGCCCTTGACTCTTCAGTTTTAGGAATGGCTACTCTTACAAGTGTCTCAGGACAGGATAAAACTCCTCCCATCGACCCCTGATGACTACAGGAAGATCGTCTCGGGCCTTGCCAATTTAAACGTAAGTTACTATACTTATCAACTGAAGCAGGCACGTGCTTATCAAGTCGTTCCTTAAGAACATGCACTATATTCAACGTCCACTGACGACATAAAAGTTGCTATTAAAGAATATGGTCATAAGGTAAGGAATTTGACAAAGGTAGAAAATAATTTTACTAAAAAGCCGATGTCGATCTTTTTCATTGACTTAGAGCCAAACAAAAGCAATAAAGATATTTTCAAATTCAATATCTTTTAAATGCTAAAATTTTGTTTGAACCACCAAATAAGAGAAAAGACGTAGTTTAATGCATTGTCAGCGGTTTGGGCATACAAAAACATACTGTCATAATTCGTTTCGCTGTGTCAAATACTCTAAGGATCACGACACTAAAGACTGTTCGAAAACAAAGTTGGCCCTTCCTACTTGTGTCCTATGTTCTGGTGAGCACCCCACCAATTACAAAGGATGTGCAGTGCATAGAGACATTAAAAAAACAATTTCCGTCTCTAAGGAAAAAGTCCCTAGAACCATCTAATAATAAGATCTATCTAATAATAGTTTATCTTAATAGTGTATCTAATGCAAGCAGTAGATTAGTAAAGGACAGTGTAACATTTGCGCAGGCAGCAGCCAGATCCGCTTGGGACATTCGATCGAAAGTTCCTAGCTTCAACGATCAAGTCCTTCCAAGTCCCTGAATCGGAAAATCTGTCGGATATTATTAAAAATTCATTCCTACGAGTTGAGAATATCTTGTGCAAACAATTCGAGCAGATTAATACTCTTCAAAATCTGTTAACTGCTGTCATATCATGTTTGTGTCCCTTGAAATTGCATTATGGAACGCCAACGGCTCGACTCAACACAGCCAAGAAGCTCAGTTATGTGTCACTCAACACAACATATATATTGTCCTTGTCTCATTTTACCGAGAGAATTTATTTCAAAATTCCAAATTATACGTTGTAATTCACCAATCATTCGGACAACACGGCCCATGGACGTGCTTTGCTAGTAAAATACTCTAATAAACATTACGAACTGCCCTGTTTTAAAGAGAACTACGTCCAAGGTTCAAGTGGTTATTGAGGATTGGTTGGGTCCCATAACGGTCTCTGCTATTTATTGCCCACCGAGGCATCTTATATCATATGAACAAGTTCAATGATATTTCAATACTCTTGGAAATAAGTTTATTGCAGGTGGTGATTATAGCCAAACATCAGGAGTGGGGCTCACGATTGGCCATACCTAGAGGCCGACAACTGTTGAGAGTTATAGATGGATGATAAACACTACGAAAACATTTCAACAGGCGAACTGACATATTGGTCCTGACATATAGTCTGTTTCAGCTTTGTTAATAAAAATCTGAGAAGGTTAACTGTAGATGAGTTTTACCAAGTATGTACATCACATTACGTGGATAGTTAAGAGTATGTCCACTACCAAAGGTTATATACAGTATACTAAAATTAATGATATTTTTAAAAACACTGAAACCTGAATCGTTACGACCCACAACTTTACTATGACTAGTTTTGTTTTGTTAATGTTCATGTTTAATAAATGTATAAGTTGGCCTGGGATTTCCAAAATCAACATATAATTTTGTTTAAGTCTCTAGTGTTTGTTTTTTATAGTTAGCTGTGCTACTAAATAAATATCCTTTGTTATATTTAATTTTGCGTAGTTTCAACAGTAAACCTATTAGAGGATATTTTGTACTTAAGTATAAATAAATGTTACAAGCTGTTCTGTGTAGTAGAAAGTAATGCTCTACGATAACTGTTCTAATTTTGAAAAAAACCTCCAACCGCTTACTCGTAATTCCCTCACGTTGTGCTACTTGTTTACCTCATCAATGTCGGTGAGGGTGAGGAACATGCGGTTGTAGTGAGTGATGCTGCGTTTGTCGTATGGCCATCTCTCAAATGTAGTATCGTCATAAATAACCTTGAAATCTGTGTCCTCCTCAGCCCCTAGCAATATAAAGTAATCGATTTAATATAAAAATTATTATATATTTTATACTATGTAAAGAGTCTGCATCAGTGGTAGCCATCTTGGATTTTAGTCCCGTAAGAGCAATGTTAAGTTCTGGCGCCTATATTTCCTTGACCTATTGTCATACATTAACGGAAGAGGTGTCAAATTAAAGGTATTACTACAGTCCTCCAGGGCACCACCTTACAGAACTTCTTTCTTTCGCTCTCAATAAAAAAAAAAGATTTATTTTGAAAAATATTCCTGATTTTTCCTGTATTTTTGTTTTTATATCAAGTTAAATTTTTAAACATATTAAAAGATCATGCCCTTGAGCCACATCTCATCAATGTACTTCCAAAGTTTTACATTGATACTTTGATAATTAACGCCACTACAGACGTCAAAGTGAAGGTATGTTCCGCCAGAATTTAACATTGCTCTTACGGGACTAAAAATGCAGACTCTTAACAAAACTGATTTTCTCAGGCATCGGTAAGTTTGAATTCAATACAAAAATATGAAATTAGTAATTGGGCAAAGTTGACTGGTCAAGTTACCACCGAGCATAACCACTTTGGTGGTAGGCACGGATAACGGTAGAATACGAAGGACCCTGACGAAGGAAACTGACTTTTGTGAAAGAAATAGGTCGGCAATGTGGAAGAGACCGGGCCCTTGTTTGAAAAATGTATAAGGTTTAGCGGGTGGGTTGAAGTTGACAAGTTGGTCAGGAAGTACCTGGACAAAGGTGGATGAACTGAGTACTGAGTAGCTCACCGGAATCCAACGTCCTGAAGACTTTCCCCAACTACCCTGCTAAGACCCTCCTACCAATCACGTCTATCGGATTGGAAAAATTCAAGTTCTAACTGATAAATAAGTTGAAACGCAATTTTACATTATACTTCAATTTCAAAGAGTATTTAAACCAGAAAATTAAACTACTGTACCCATTTTTATAATTTTAGATTAAACGTATATAAATTACTTGCATTATATATTATTGCACGTTGAAGTTTTGACTGAGTGTCTTTCTATGATAAGTTATGATGAGATGTTTATGAATACGTGTCAGATATTTAAAAATTTCATTGTGTAGGCTATAAAACAGTTATCTGATCATGGTTTGTCAGCTCAATAGAGATTACCACCATCTCACTAGCCACAGCAAGTCATTTACAGTTTTAGCCCAAATCTTTACCATATTCAGTATAATTACTTGTTTATTGTTATTGATGAATCATTGACATCAACAGGTTTTCATAATGGAAATTCCCTGCAAAATAATCTGAATAATAAACATTTGATACAATGATGGAATGTGCAAGGTGGAAGTTCATGGGGTGGATCACGTGACGGTGAATACAACGTCAAATATTCTATGTAGTTAAAGGAAAAAAATCAATGTTACATATGGGTCTAAAAATGGAAAAGTATTTCGTATTTTAAACCAATAACCTACATATGAATTCAAGGAATTTTTATGTAGAATATTTAGTGATTAATATTTGTAGTGCTCAATTTATGAATTACATAATTTTATAATTTTTAAGATTTAAAGAATCTTCATACAACTATTTGTATATAAATTTTCTTTTTAAGATGCTCCATACTAATAACATTATTAAAAAATATTAACACCTACTTATTTAATATAGTCGAAATGTAAAAAGCCCAATCAACACCTATGCTTTAGGCTTTACCGTATATTAATAGCCAATAGTCAATGCTTATAAGAAAGGACTGTAGCTCTTCCGTTGTCCAATTAGCAGACAAGCTACAATGATGGGAGGTTTATTTTTCGATCACGTGGCAGTAAGCCATATATACCTTTAACGTGAAATATTTTCTACACTAAATAGAATAAAAATGTCTTTGTTACATATGGAGCTAATTAATCTAAAGAATTAACTAGATACATTTGCACTGATTTTTACGTAAAACCTGCTATGTAAAGTTTTAAATTTTTAAGTACACTTTATATAAGAAAGTGAATGAATCTATACGCCATTAGTTATAAATACATTTTCATGGAAATTTACTCCATAAAATTTATGAAAAAATAGTAAAACCTATTCTACGCTCTACCTACTGTTTCCGTGGACTTTGACGTAGCAGTCCCGGTCGAGCCGCTGGTGCTCGTGCAGGAAGCCCAAAGCGTGCATCATCTCGTGTATGACGGACTCATCTGGGAAACATTCATCCCCCAAAAATAGATATGTTGCTACCGCATCATTGCCAACCACATCTTCAGCCATATGGCAGGCTGCTTCGTCACTCGTGTGTATGAACTCGACGTACTTCTTCACACCGCGTAATTGACTCTTCAAAACCCAACGTAGGCACGTTTTGTTTTGAATTTGATAAATGTGCTTCATGATATGGGTTTTTTGGTAATCAGCTGGGAAAAATTTTATGTGTAAACATTGTTAAAAAAAATTAAAGTACAGTAATGGTAAAGTAATTCAAATTAACGATATTTACTGAGTGCGAATAAATTCAGAGAGAAAGAGTATTCAATGAATGTAAAATCATTTTTGCCCTTTAAAAAAAATAATAGGCTACTTTGCATAGAATGTATTGTGTCATTTTGGTTTAGGAATTTTTGAAACAGTTAATCTTTTAATAGCAATGTTTTATTTGTGAGATTTGAAGATAATGATGCAATTTTCAGATGGAAAATCAAAAATGATAATGGGAGTTTTGATGATGCTACATTAAGCGGCACTACAGACCGGAGTGCCACCCCCTTCAACAGCCGCCGGTACGTCACAGCGGGGGTTCATTGCAGCCGCTGCAACTTCGAGGCCTCTTTGGCTGTTTGTGGCTGTTTTCTGATATTGATTGTAGACGGACTCATCTGGGAAACATTCATCCCCCAAAAATAGATATGTTGCTACCGCATCATTGCCAACCACATCTTCAGCCATATGGCAGGCTGCTTCGTCACTCGTGTGTATGAACTCGACGTACTTCTTCACACCGCGTAATTGACTCTTCAAAACCCAACGTAGGCACGTTTTGTTTTGAATTTGATAAATGTGCTTCATGATATGGGTTTTTTGGTAATCAGCTGGGAAAAATTTTATGTGTAAACATTGTTAAAAAAAAATTAAAGTACAGTAATGGTAAAGTAATTCAAATTAACGATATTTACTGAGTGCGAATAAATTCAGAGAGAAAGAGTATTCAATGAATGTAAAATCATTTTTGCCCTTTAAAAAAAATAATAGGCTACTTTGCATAGAATGTATTGTGTCATTTTGGTTTAGGAATTTTTGAAACAGTTAATCTTTTAATAGCAATGTTTTATTTGTGAGATTTGAAGATAATGATGCAATTTTCAGATGGAAAATCAAAAATGATAATGGGAGTTTTGATGATGCTACATTAAGCGGCACTACAGACCGGAGTGCCGCCCCCTTCAACAGCCGCCGGTACGTCACAGCGGGGGTTCATTGCAGCCGCTGCAACTTCGAGGCCTCTTTGGCTGTTTGTGGCTGTTTTCTGATATTGATTGTATAATTCGTATAACCACTAGCGCTAATCTCTGTCGCTAACAAATTGATCAGTAGTAGAAACTACCGAAAATGATCCAAAAATACTTCAGATTTATCGCAATTGCATCTAGTCCTGAACCATTGGACATAGAAACAATAACAATTTTATAAAAACAAAGACTCCAATACCTATTGAAGTTTTAACGTTGTTTTAGGTTGTTTCGTCACTTTTGGTGATTTTTTTCAAGTTCATCAGCTATCTTTTCATCAGCTTGATTAAACCCTGTTGAAAATACAGTAGTTTTGTTGAGTGAATTTCGTTTTCACTACCAAATTCTTCCAAGTCTTCTCTAAAATATTTTACGTTTCATGTATTCAATGTTTCAATGTTCATATTCATGTTTCAAAATAATTTTGAATCTAACACAATTGAAATACTTGACACCATTGGAAATAGATGTATTTTCGATTTTGTCGAGTATTCATCGGTGTAAGCTCAATGACAAATCCTCGTTTAATTTTGCCTAAAACACAATTAGTTAATTTTGATCAAAGAACGGTGATCGATGTTATTTGAGTATAACGGAAGAACCTATTGTACAAATAATTGGAGAGTGGGCTGATTCCAATTCAGAAATGCCTTTGATAGTAAAAATAATTAACATATCAGTAATTTTTCGAGAATCTATGTGCCCACATGTTGGCCTGGTTATATGCACTGCATGTTGTCCAGTAATAGTTGCTATATCAGGTGAGCAGACTTGACAATGAGATACATTCATGGTGGCCAAGCTATTGTAAAGAATAAAAAGACTAGTTTACTTTAACGGGCATAGCCTGTTTGCATGCTGTACTAAAATGTAAATGGTTGTAGATCTAAAATATCTCTAATAAAAATATATTTTCCATCTAGCCCACATGAATTAATTGTCTTAAGTGAGGCCAATTTGTGCTCTGATATCTGCAGAGAGATATCAGAGATATGTAATTGCTTGAAGAGATTGGATTTGTTGTGTTTTATCTTTGTTTAATGTTTTGTTTGTTTGTGTATTTTGCATATATGTAGCTTACTGTGAATGGCTATGTCCGTTGGGATAATAAATAAATTAATGAATCCGAAACCTAGCGTGTTGAAAAGGATTGCTAAGTTTTGGTTAGTAATACTGTGATGTATATTGCAGATAAAGTAAGCTGTATATATTGATCTTGAGCCACGACTTGCTATAGCTTGAGGATAGTTGTATCGATACTTGAGCTGTTTATAATGACTTTTAGGTTAATTAGTAAGGAATTCTCTCCGTGTAAGTAGTCCACGGAGAGAATTGTCTTGGTGTTTGTGAGGCAGAAGGTGAAATTTTGGAATTTGAAAATAACTGATATCAGTGATGTGTCTCCATCACAGGAACTAATTCATTTAAACCTGGAAACAACAGTTGTGCATATATGTGAATTTTCAATTCAATCAACTAAAGATTGCAAAGTTGGGTTCAGATCATTGCAGTTTTCAATTACTGGTGGATGTTACGTCATATTTCATAAATTGTAGGGTATTCCAGAAATGAGATTTCGTGTGACTGTAGTCTTGGTTATTTTTGCACTAAACGAATTCTAGTTTCATGTGGGGTTTTGTGCAGCGTGCTCAAATAAAATTAGCATTTAAGAGGTACTCTGGTTTTCAGATGTCTTTAATGTTTAGTTGAAAGAGAACATTAAAACATTATGGACTTTGAAACTGTAGTGTTTAACGACAATATTTATTTCTGTAATATCTTTTTTAAACTCCGTATGCTTCAAAATAATAAGGCACCCTTGCTTATATTGCTAATATAAGTTGATGAGCATGCAATTCAACCTTCACCACAATCAGTCCATAAGATAATTTGCAGTAAGCTTAAACTATCACTAGGCTTATATTTTTAAACTTAACTTTTAAACTTATTTTTGAACTGGGCTGGATACTTTTAAACTTAACTTAACCGGACCTTTTTATTTTTGACTAGCTTTTCTTGATCCCTTCTTGTGGGAACTAGGAGAGATAATTTTCCATGCATATAAGAGGTTTCGTCTAGATCATCTCCACCAGAGCAAAATGAGGACGCTTTATATTTGCTATAATTATGTTTATTGGCTATAATGTGTTTGGTATTCATGACTATTTTTATGGACACCTAGGCTCTTTTCCTTTTGATTTAACTCCAAAATGCCAAAAAAAACTAAATCAATAATCAGGGTAATTATTAATGATTAATATTTATTCCATGAAACCCTATAAAAGGCTAGAAACATTAGAATATAACTGAAAATGCAAAATTTAGACAATAAAGTGTTTTATTATCTTTAGGTAGACAGTTTCAAAATAATAGCCTAATAATACCGTGAGCACCAATTTCCATTGTATTAAAATCCTAATTATTGTATGTTGGAGCTCACTATAGACTAACAAACTTAACATTACAAACTGAATTAAACTTACACTCTATCATTACACTATTAACTAAACATTACAAAAAAATAAAGCATCCGTTTTGAATAATCAGTAAAATATATTTTTAACAAAACGATGTAATGCTACACTTAAATCATATCAATAATTCAACAATACTCACTGAACTCATTTCTTATGACGTAGGGAATAACATTTTCAGGCCAACAACCCAACTGCTTCTGGAAGGGTTTGAAAAAATACTCTCTTTTGATCATTCTAGACCAAGCACTGTTGATCTTTCTTTGTTCAATATTAAACAAAAAACTAGAAACATCAATAATTATGGACGAAAAAGTAAAATATAAATAAAATAAAATGTGTAAAGAAGATAATTTTAAATACATGTTACCTATTGAAGATGCCAACGTGAATTCAATCTTAAAAATAAACTATGAAGTAAATAATCCAATTATTAGTATTACCCTTGGTTCATCATTAATGTTAAATTTATGTTCCGTTAAAAAATTTATAGTCCATGGAATTCAACGTTGTACATTTGATCGGTACGGCTTTACAGCTGTATTGATTATTAATGGTCGACGTTGTACATGCTTGTAAATGGCACGCCTTATTGTTCTTTCAATAGGAAAACGATTAATGCACCGTTAAGATTGGCGTTTTTCCTGAAGTGTGAGATCTCACCCCTCAAAAACCTATCGGCTTCCGGGATTTCCTCCTCAGAAACATATTTCTGCAATACTTAGCGAGTGTGCTTACTTCACCCAGAAGGCATTACGACCGCAATTTCATCAATATCAGCTAGTACGGTGCATTATAGATGTTATGTTTTAGCATTCTGCTGCAAAAAGCAGACATAGCGTTTCACAATCGGGGCTGAACAATATAACAGTAAGGAGGTTTTACTGCATGGTTTACCTACTGGAATTTCTGGCTATCGGCTATCCTCATTCTGTAAAGGTAGGCCCCAAAGTAACTGTCACCCGGAAGGACTGAGACGGTGGCGACGTTCTGTAATCCAGCTACTTGGAGGTCACGAATTGTGGATAGTTGTGAGAGATGGTCGGTGGTTGTAGTGTTCTCTTGTGAGGATTAACGTCCGCACTATTGAATACTGCGTTAATCCACAAAGACCATCCTCATAATTAGACCAATTCGTAATTCAGAGGCTGTGGTTCGGGTTCTACGTTAAACTGTAGGTCTGTTAGTTGCCATCGGCTGTTGGGCTATTAATTAACAGTCCTGTCTGAGGAACATGTCAGCCGTAGTCAGTAACAAGACTACAAGATCGCGCCACAATCATCCTACATTCATTACTTGGCTTAAAATACCTACCTGGGTAGGTCGCCATTTCAGTTAAAAGTATAAGTAAAGTATAAAGTATAGTATAAGTTTGTGCTCTGTTCATTTCCAATTTCCAATTTTGCTTTAAAAGAAATCCTCAAAGTAATTGAAGTAACTCGAACTATCTAGGTCGGTGTCCAGGGATGGTGTTGACAGCAGCCAAGGCAGCGTATCCCTCATATCTCTGTCTAGCCACGTTTCTATGCCAATACAGTAGCTAAGGCTGTATTTATTCAATTTGATACACAGTCCCAATGACAGGCGATGAACAGTAGAGGCATCTTTAAGGGTACGGTCCATCTCAGCCACTATAGCGAAACGGTTTCAAATAATCCTGTTTACGAACCGGATTTGTTAGAAGATAGAACATTGTACTTACGCTTAAATGTTACATTCTGTCATCATAGAAGAAAAATTTTCAAATACGTTGTTGTAAATTACAAAAATGTGGCTCCCTAGTTTTAATTACAGGCCTGACTAAAGTCGTTTGTACAATTGCTATATTGACCAGTGTAATTACATTTAGTTTTCTATCCTCTATTAAATTAAATTTATAGAGCATTTCTAACAGTATTAATGACACCACAAACAGGTATTTGAATCGTCTGGTACGCTTGTTTTCCTTTTTCCTTTTAAGTTGTCGCTCTGAGACAGACTTTGCCGAGGGTGTTTATTTTGTTCTAGTTATTTATATAGTAATTAGTATATTATAAACAATAATGTATGTGTATGTGTATAAACTCATCATAATACTTATTGTACTATAGTACAACAGTGTTGGAAATACAAGTAGAAGGAATATGATATCGTGACAATTGTTGTCTTACGGTGGTAAATGTTCATTGTGTGTGTGTGTGTGTGTGTGTGTGTGAGAGAGAGAGAGAGAGAGAGATAGAGAGAGATAGAGAGAGGTGGTTGGCCGAAGCCCAGCGGTCCCTCCTCCACCCCTGGTTTAAGTCGGAGACTTATTCACCAGGCCGATTTCCTGAAAATCGTCCACTTGTATCTTCATATATGATTTTATCTCTTCCAGGCACTTTTCTAGTGCCCATCCTACACACCTCCCCCACACCTAGTACCAATGCACTAGAATCATCGGAATTTTGATTTCATTTCCTTTTGTTCTTCCTTCCTTTGTTTGTTTCAATGCTCTTGTTCAAAGTCGGTTTTCACATTTCCTATTCTTCGGCACATTTTCGAAAACTCCAGTGATGACTTTTTGCTCCGGAGAAAGTTGATCTTCTCCCACGTGCACGCCTTTTGTCGGAGGAACAGACCGACAAATTCCACTAATTGACTAATTCCACTTTGTGCTTCTTCATAAAACCTGCACTCCATCAGAACGTGCTGTGATGTCTCCAGTTCTCCACAGTGGGTGCAGCAGTCATCCTCCACGAGATTGAAGCTCCTAAGTTTATCCATAAAGTTCCCGTGTCCGCTAACAAACTGTGTTGTGTAGTGGTCAGTCTCCCAATGCACATTCTTTCTAACTCTCACATCTGGTACGGACACGAATGTTTCCCTTCCTTTGGTACTGACTTCCCATCTTCTTTGCCACTCGTCCAGCGTTTCTTCTCTCCTGACACACTTGCTTTCCTTACTGCCGATACCATCTTCCTTGTCTCTTCTTCGCTTGATCCTTTCTTCGACCATCAAGTCAAGTGGAATTACTCCTGCAATTACTCTTACTGCATCATGAGATATCGTACTGTATCCTTAAATTACTCCTAACAATATCTTTCGTTGCAGGCTCATCATTTTCGATCTTTCTCCTCTTCCTTTCATCCTTTGACCCCACATCTCACATCTATATAACACCATTGGTTCAAGCGCACCTATATACAATCTTCGAAGATTCTCGCATCTCATACCATTGTTCGCCTTGGCCAGTCCTTTTAACTTTCCGAACACCTTCATTGATTTGTCTATCACCTGATCGTAGTGTTTGTATATAATTGTGTGTGTGTGTGTGTGTGAGAGAGAGAGAGAGGGAGTTGGGCAACTGCAGAATTCTAGTCCAGCATCCATACATGGCTTCATTTATAACTCTAGATCTCTAACGAGGATGGCATCCTTGAATCCTTACAGTCTAAAAAGAAAGTTTAACTAAACCTAAAAGTCCAACGCTATTATTATAGCTA
Source organism: Nephotettix cincticeps (assembly GCA_023375725.1). NCBI lineage: Eukaryota > Metazoa > Arthropoda > Insecta > Hemiptera > Cicadellidae > Nephotettix > Nephotettix cincticeps. Next base: position 84,400,700 of record CM041786.1, on the reverse strand, counting down.
TTCCATTGGTTATTTCACTTGTGTAATAAATGATTACTTTACCAATGTGAAACGCCACATTAATAATTTAAGATGTAGAGTATTTTATGCTATCATTGGTTTTAGTGTTAATAGTTTTGAATGTAAAATATAATTTTATAATACATTGAAAATTAACACTACATTAACTTTGTTTTGTTTCCTAACAAATGCTTCTACAACAACTCATAGGGAAGAAGCTATTGCCGTAGGTCTCATGGTAAGACTTAAGCCCTGGACCATGTTATTTTTCGTCTTTAGGTGCCCAGAGGCAAAAAACAAGTCGTTAACATTTTTGCGTTTTTCATATGCAATATGAAAATTTTTTAATTTTATCTTTCACCATTAGAATCAACTTAAAAGCTACACAATTTACTTTCTTATAGTTTTTCTCTATATCCAATTGTTACCGAGATATTAAACAAATTAAACAAAATGCGTTGTATTTTGGGGCTCCAATGTTAATCTTATAGAGGATGAATAAAAATTGATATTTCACTTATAATTAAATGTCTTTGGAATAAACTTAATATTTACCTTCACGTGGTTGAGATCTATCTATTTATGCTTAAAAATCATAGTTTATGTGTTTATCATGGCAGCTAACCTGCATACTCTTTTCCCATGTTAATCATAGATAGAATAGGCAAACCCCTTTATTTGTGGATAGATGTTTATTAAACTTGATATAAATGGTCCAAATAAACATTTTTAAGGTACAAATGCCTACTTTCAACGTTCCTCACAGCAGCAAACCTGCATAATCTTTCCCATGATAATCTTATGGAGAATAGGCAAATAATTCTAATACCGGGTGTTTCAAAAGGACGCACATCGAAGTTTGAGGGAATAAATTTTTTCTGTATAGGGAATATTTTGTTCCTCCAAATAACAGTTGGCACTACCGTACTGATTGTTGAGCCGGCATGCACCATTTTACATTTACTAGTGCTTGTTAGTATTCATTTGTAATCTGTAGTGTCTGTGTATGTTCAACTATGGTTTTTTCAAAGGATGAACGTGTGTTTATTATTTAAAGTTATTTCGCATATAAATCTTACGAACGAGTGAAAGACGAATTCAGGTTGAAATTTTCCAATTCTGCAGTACCTAATAACGCCACAATAACGCGTCTGATCGATAAATTTCGTGAGACTGGAAGTGTACAGGATCGGAAAAGCACAGATCGACCGTCAGTGTTAACAGAACAAGTTCTGGACAATGTGAAACAACGTTTGACTTCCTCACCCAAAAAATCACTTAGAAAGTTATCTGTACAGGCTGGATTGTCACTATCTTCCACTTTCAGGGCTACTAAAAAATTGAATCTGCGTCCTTAACGCATCGGAGTCGTTCATGAACAGAAGGATGTTGACCATGGGAAACGTATACAGTATTGTCGTTGGATACGTTCCCTTGTTAATGACAACGGTATTGAAATATTAGATCGTGTTTATTTCAGTTATGAAGCGTGGTTCCACTTAGATGGTTACGTCAACAGCCAAAACTGCCGAATATGGAGCACTGACAATCCTCACGCATTTCAAGAACGACCATTACATGCACGTAAAATTGGTGTTTGGTGTGCGATCTCCCGGCGTCGTATTGTAGGGCCTTTATTTTTTGACTAATCTGTAGATGGTGTTGTGTATCGCAACCTTATTGAACAATTTATAGCGTTGTTAGAATTAGACGATCGATATTGTTGATGGATGGATGGATTGTGAGGTTTCAGTGGGCTGAAGGCCCACTGCGGCTGTTATAGGACTACGTCCTCTTCAGCCAAGGATAGGTTTTAAGGTTAGGTTTTGGTTGCGGGTACTGTGGTTATGGTTAGTGAATGGATGGCTTCGGTTTAGGAACAAACAAAGACCAGAGCTTAGCCGAGGGCAGGTTGCGCTCGACCGAACGAATGTCTGGCTTTGGTTGTTGTGTTAGGTGGAATAGGGTTTAGGTTGGATATGTTTATTTATTTATTATCTGTTGGTTTGGGTGGAAGGAGATTTGTACCAAAGACCACACAAGGCGGTAGGGTTCGGTTAGGCGATAAACTGTAGTGGGAAGTGGAGAAACCATAGCCATGGACTAGGCCGGGCGCATTTGCCCTAGCCCGAACGAGCGTCCGGTATATGGTCGGTTTTGGATAATATGAGGTTGGTAGCATTGGTGTGCTGAGGGCCAGCCTATGGTGTTTAAGATCTATGAAAAACTCTTACGGCGTGAAATTTGAAAATAAAACAGATCAAGCCTTGGGCCAGCGAGATTTAAATTTACTATAAAACGGAGACATTGGGCCAGACTTAGGGGTTTACTCTCTATGAAAAAACTCTAGACGGCGTTAAATTTAAAATGAGATAAAATAGAATAGATAAATAAATAAACAATTAAATAAGATGAGGACCTTGGACTGGTGGAATTAAAATTCACCACAAGAAGGGCACATTAAGCTATGGTGGGAGGTTGGCTAGGTGGTGGATGGTGAGGCTAGGACGGTCGGTAAATAAGGATCGAAGAAGGGTTGTAGGATGTCAGAGGTTCGGGCTCGGTCGAGGTACTTTGTGTTGAGGTGATGGAGGAAGTCACGGAGGGGTGGGATGGAGTGGGCATCGTATACCGAGGCATTGCGGGCCCAGGGGGGGAGATGAGAAGCCAGGCGTAGTGCCCTTCTCTCGGTGGCTTCCAGGCTGGAAAGGAGTCGGTCTGGGGCGGTAAGTAGTAGAGGATGGGCGTAGGTGATGACTGGACGGATTATGGATGAGTATAGGGTTGCTAGGGTGGAAGTGGAGCAGGGGCGGGTGTGGTTATTTAAAATCCGGAGGGCACGTAGACGGGAAGTGGCACTCTTTTTTGCGTCTAGGATGTGGGAGGAAAAGGTAAGGCGGGAGTCGAGTTTTACCCCGAGGTAGGTACATGTCTGGGTAAGTGGGAGGCGGAGATTGTTGGTTTCAGCAGGATAATGCAACATGCCATACTTACTTATGCTGAAACGATGAATATGTTACGAGAATTTTTTGACCATCGTGTGATATCAAAAGGATTGTGGCCGCCAAGATCCCCAGATCTTACTCCAGCTGACTTTTTTCTTTGGGGGAATTTAAAAAGTAAGGTTTTGAATAACAATCCTCATACACTTGACGAATTGAAGGCTAATATTGAAAGTGAGATTAAAATCATTTCCGAGCAAATACTACGATATACATCGTTTTATATATAATATATATATATATATATATATATATATATATATATATATATATATATATATCATATATTACTATAATATTGCTTAGGAAATTTGCTGAGCACGCAGGTCTGCGTATCATCATGAAAACTACTGATTATCAGATTTGCATGTACCCGGTTACATTTATGCCAAAATTATTTAGAGTAAAAAAGCATTAAAATATACGTTCAATCCAAAAACACCATAAAATATAGGGCGTTCTATTAGAAATTTAAGTTGTCGTCGACCCTATTAACAATGGTGACATATATTTAGGATTATGTTTCCCTTTGGAGAGCGAAATATGTGTCAGTTTACTAACAATACTTACTTATTCCTTTATAAGTTTTCAAGTTCAATTTAACATAAAAAATACACCAATTAAAAAAAGTATATTAATATTTTCCCCTATTCTTATGTTCTAATCTATTTTACTTTAATGTTTTGTTTTATTCTGTACTTGTATTAGTCCTTAATTTATTTTACTAAGTTATTTCTTAAAAGTATAGCTCGTTGAGGGCTAATTTTAAATAGAATAATCAAAAAATAACTTAGATACGGTGGTTGCATTAGTTATCCCAAAAATTAAATAATTTTCCATTGTCTCTACTACATTAGATTACTACAGCGTACTTAGATATTTGCTGTGATGATAAGAGCTTATGATCATGAGAAAGGCTGGAAAAGGGGTATTTTTGCATTTTAGAATAACTTGACATTACCACTGTAAGTCAAAATAAGTATTGTAAACACCAAAAGGTAAGAGTGCAGAGATGAAATGACTGCAAAACAGTCTAAATTCATTTTACAGCAAAGGACGTTCAGATTCGATGTTTTATCTTTACGACCAACGAAATGGTCATCGATGAAATGAGATTTATTTAACGACATGTTGAAGTTGTCCACCAGGATAGAACATGTGATGTGCTATAGCATGAAGCCATAAAACTTCCCATCGCTCTCTGATCCGACATGTCCACTCGTATTCCGACGACGTTCGTACCGTAACCACATATATAAAATGATATGGAATCATAAACAGGACCAATATTTCATTCTTTTAGTTTCCATCTGAGTCACCTGGAATAACTATTGTAATCCATCTAATTTTCTCTTAGGTATTTAATTTAAAATTGGTAAATCTTAGAAAATCATTTAGGTTGAATAAAATTGAATTCGAGTTCAAATTGAAATTGAAGTTGCATCGAAGCTTATTGTGAGTTGCTCTATTATTACATTGGTTTAAGAGTATTTCTTTTTTACATTAATTTGGCAAAACACTTTAAAAGTTTGCAAACCTTAACCACGCCATTTCAATAGGAATTACCAAAAAATTAGTTAATATAGGTAGGAACAGATATTGTACATTTTTAATTTAAAATATATATTTTATTGCAAATGAATAAAATACGTTAAAATATATTTTAAAACAATAAAGCAATGACCACTGCTAATTACTTCAATCTTGACTTTTGTCTTTGAAAAGTAAATCACTTTATTCAACTAATCAAGGACTGAGTTCAAAGTTATAAATGAAGCCAACTTTATACAATGGAACTGCGGAGGGCGCTGCTGGATTGTTGTTTTTGGTTTAGAGTTTAAGTTCATAGAGACTATGCCACAGATTCCGGTTGAAGCCAATTAGGGGATTCATTTCAGGTATGAAGCTAGTCCTAATAAACATTCTATTATCTATCTTATAGCTATCTTATATAGCTATCTTATATCTAGGTGATCAATTCTGGACACATCAAATATATTAATACATAGAAATATGATTATAAAATTGATTATATCAATGATGAAACACTGTAAATTCTGAATAAGCTCATAAATGCAAGCCAACTAAATATGGTTATGACCTAAAATGTTTGTTTGGATTTATTAACTTAAACTTTGGCCTTTAATTACAATAATAACAATAATGTTATAGCATTTTGTTAATTCACTTTGAAAAATATTTGTTTTTAAATATATAAAATCCACACGTCACTATTATTTAAAATTATACCTGAATCAGATCAGTTTATGAAAAACTTTAATCCGTTAATAAGTTTGATTACTAATCGATATTTTATAGGCTATTTCCTTTATTCATTTTCTGCTAGGCGACAATAAAATGAAACAGTTGTCCCTTTGAAAGTAATTAAATTCCATTATCAATGATTAAAAAAAGCTCAATGCCAACATTATGAGATTGGAACTAATCATAGCTGTTTTGATTATTCAGATTTTGATATCATTCTATCGATAATTAATGCGATAATTGAATTCACAAGGAGATTAACCTCTTGTTTGCTAGTTTATTAGGTTAGGGCCAGTTTTTATGAAACGGTATATTTTTACTTACAAATTACAAATCGAGACGATTTCCTTGGCATGTAATCGATTTAGTCATGTAGGACGAGGGTTCGCAAACATGATTTACGTATAATATACAGATTAGTTGTAAGTCTCCCCCCTACGTTTTCTACAATTTATATTGCATTAGAGTGATTTTCTAATTTAAAAGGGTAGTAAGGTTTTTAAAAATATCCCTATGTATAAAATATAGGAGTTGAAAAACATTTTTCATGAGGTTCATCATGCGGTTTGTCAAAAAAACTTCCTTTACCCCCAATAAACCGTATCCAAGATATACTTTGACCCAAGATGTAATGAGCTAACTCGAAAGTATCAATGGAACATTTCTTGCATCATGGTTTGTCAAAAAACCCAATAAACCGTATCCAAGACTTTGAAGATGTAATGGAAAGTATCAATGTTTTTAATTTTAAGTTGACTCTTTTTGTTTGACTTACAGATCTTTTTATTGACACAAAAAAATTTAATAAAATGGTGATAAAACAATAAAAAATATTATGTAATAATCATTATTTGTAGAAGTAATATAAATTATTAACTAGTGACTAATAAAAAGCTTGTTAATATTAACTTATTGCTTAATTACTTAGACTTTAAAATTGAGATCTTTAACAAAAGCATAGTGGTATTATATTTTATTATTGGTTTTTATGAAACTGGATGTAACACAATACTAATATAGAATCATCAGAACCCAAATAAATTCACCCATTTTTTACGTATGGGATGGTTTCTCTCTGCTGCCAAACAATATATATATCCTCTCTTTCTTTTTCATTTTTATTCTCACAGTTTGGTGGGCGCCACAGTAGCGATACAGGATCTTCATGGTGTCCATACAGGTCATCTGACCCCTACTCTCCGCAAACCACCACCAGCCGTACTTGTCCCCCAGCGTGTGCCACAGACCAAACGAGAGAGGTGGCTGGACGAACAATTCATTAATTATTAACTGCGTTTCTTGTTGTAATATATAAATTTTAGCTGGCTGCTAAATTATGAATGTTCCTGAAAACTTGTTATCAACAATAAACCTAAGCGCAAGATGTACTCCTAAGGACTGTAATCGATAACAAAAAGACAAGAACATCGTTAATTTTTTTACAGTACGTCTTTTGTCTTACTGCATTATCTTTAAATCACAAATTTAAAAGTATTTGTACACATAAATGGATGAATAAACTAGATAATTATTCAATAATAATATTATTGTAAAGTTTCATAATCTTATTAATTAAGATTTATAGAATAGAACTCTGTGACTAATATTTGTTTTGTTAACTAAGCTAACTAAAACTAAAATAAGCTGGATCTTTACGAAATTGAGATTTGAACAAAGCCATAGTGGTGATATTATTTTATTGGGTTTTATGAAACTGGGATGGTAACACAAAGTGTCTTTCTATATAGAATCATCAGAACCCAAATAAATTCACCCATTTTTTACGTATGGGATGGTTTCTCTCTGCCCGATGCAATGCCCAAGTATATATCCTTGCATCCTCTCTTTTCCTCTTCCTTTTCAATCTTATCACACAGGATGGGATCGACGTCACAGTAGTCGGGGGCGCCACAGTAGCGATACAGGTTTCATGTGTTACAGGTTGGATGACCACACAGCCGTATTGTAGCGTTCTGTGACAGACCAAACGAGAGAGGTGGCTGGACGAACAATTCATTAATTATTAACTGCGTTTCTTGTTGTAATATATAAATTTTAGCTGGGAGTCAACGATTTTGCCGCTTGTTATTACAGGTTGGGAGTCAAACGATTTGCCGCTGGTAAGCTGCATACTCGCTAGGTTGGAGTCGACAGCTAAAGTAGATTGCATCGTTAATTTTAGGGTACAGTACGTCTTATTTTACTGCAATTGTGTTATAAAAATGCCAAATTTCAGAAATATACAGTAATCACATTCATTCTAATTTTGAAAATATTCAATACGGTCTAATTATTAATTTTAGGCATATGGCCTAGAACTCTGTCCTTATTATTTGGTTTTGTTTCTAGCTAGGAACTGTCACACATGTGGTTAGTTCAGCTGCCTCCACGGTTTTTGTGCAGGTTGGGAGTCAAACGATTTTCGTCTGTGTAGTTTTGGTAACTTACACACGATTTTGCCGCTTGTTCTGTGTTACAGGTTGGGAGTCACACGATTTTGCCACTTGTTCTGTGTTACAGGTTGGGAGTCACACGATTTTGCCACTTGTTCTGTGTTACAGGTTGGGAGTCACACGATTTTGCCGCTTGTTCTGTGTTACAGGTTGGGAGTCACACGATTTTCAAGCTTCAGAAGGATTTTTTCAGTACTTCGCCTTCCTGGGATGTGGAGGGAGCCTCGGATCTTCTGTTTTCCATCTTTAATTGAATTAAAACCTTTTATTTTTCTGGTTGAAGCCTTAATGTAAGTAGCTGATTGCAATATCCTAGAACGCCGTTGGCTCAACCCAAATAATTCTGATACAAATTTGTATTTAATTAGTTTGTTTCCACGAAACTTCAACATATCAAACTTTTAGTATTAAATTTATTTAAATTCAGCGTACATTCAGTGACACAGTGTTTTAAATTGTGAACAAGGTAGGCTACAATAAATTGGATTTTTTCAGATTTATGATTCATTCCCAATTTCTTGCATTTAATTTAATTCCTACTTTACTCTGTTTGATTATTGTGTTATAATTCATACTGTTTATGATTTCACCCTGGTGTGTGCTAAGTAGAATATTTTAATGTCTGCCCCACGCAAATTTGAATATAGGGCAATACTCTTTGAATATAGTGCTAGATGGTATTTTCAGTTAAGTTGAATAGGCCTATCTGGAAGGCCTATTGCCTTTTTCCCTCGTAAACTCTCGTGACCTTAACACCCCATATAGAGTTTAAATGAATTAGTGCCAAATGAAATTACACTAAAATAAAAAGAAATGAGACAATTTAACGAATGTTACTAAAACATTTGATAGGAAAATAAATCTGCAATGTCATCAGTACCCTAATACCTATTAATTTAATAGGTCTACCCCACATTCAGTTTAGTTAGATTCCTTTAAGTTTGATAATGCACAAATTCAAAGAAAAAAGTCTATTTTATTCTCAACATTGTTGCACAATCATTATACATTTATTACGGTTATTCAGTAAAGCGAATAAATATCATCTCAGCTAACTGGGTTACCAAGTCACCTTACCCATCACTTACAATATTTTAAACTGAGTTCATTGTCCCATTTAGTTAGTCTAACCAAAAATACTTAAGTCATATCAACAACTTATAGCTTAAAATTGTTTTAGCTGGAAATAAGAAATAATTAGATTATATCAAATTGAGTAGGTCTACTACAATAAAATGAGGGCAGATACATTTGAATTAAAACAGGTATAAATTAGGTGTTGATGTCGCAAAAAGTAGCGAATTCCCAAAAATCACCAATAGAAACCTTATCAAGTCATTTATTGTTGAAAATTAATTGTTTTTTGTTCATCTGTCCATTGTTATGTTTCTCATACAGTTTATGTCTGTTTTATTAATTTATTGCATACATTTTGAGATATCTTCTTGTGATTTATATCTCAGAGCCACTTCAATCTCACTAGAGGCAGGTACTAACCCTCCTACTGATGTGCGGGATAATGAGACCACCAGTTCATTATAAGTCTATCCGATGAGGTTGAGCCACCAACACAGGTGCAAGCTGCTAGCCCTCCCTGTGCAAGTGCTACAAACAACGGTTCAGCGATAGACCAGCAGTTAGTGGCATCAAAGCAATGTTCCGGCGAGTTTAGAAAGGTCGTTGGCGAGCTTGAGGCGGGCATTGCCAGTTACATCTGGCTCTGACGGTGAGCAGCTTGTGAAATGTATAATATTAAGCAACTAAAATTGGCTCATCAGCATTTCTTGCTACTTGAGACATTGCCACGTAATACCGGTCAATTTAGGGTGTTTTGGTCTAGTGTCTTCACAAACAGGGTAAGTGTTGCTGGCTGACCAGCATTTTGATGGATTTTTCATGCATTCTCTGAGCTGCTACACTCCATGGTGTTAAAGTTGATTTACAGGGCCCAGTCTGTCACAGAAAACTTACAGATTTTATCGAAAATATTAATGATCTCGCAACGCTCCTGTTACCTCATGCGATTATTGATGTTACCTCAGGGAAATTCTGGACGTAGTTGTTAACGGCTTAAACCCGACTCACACTTCACGACTTGCTGTCACTGGCGAGTTGAGGTTATTGCCAGTTTGGGGTGTGCTGAGTCGCACAAATACACCAAAAACTTTGAGTGGAACTAATCTGTCTCTGGTGTCACCAACGATTACCAACACCGCAATCAGAACTGTTATCAATCAGATGCTCGGCCTGTGAATTTACAATATAGTCAAACAGCTAGGCACTACCAGAATAATCGTGGGTCAAACCGTAATCAGAGAAGTTATCCTTAGTCTCAACCTTTTTTTATTTTTTATAGGAAGGGGCGGATTACTCCCAAGGCACTTCAGCCGTAGCGGCTTTTTGCACACCCCTGTGTGGGTTGCGGCATTATCACACAGCGAAAAGCCATTGGTGATTAGCGGCATTTGAACCCGAGACCCCTGGACCAGCGCGCTCCCAGTCTCAACCTTATATTCCGCAGTACCATTTTGAACAATCAAATCACAATAGTCGCGACTCGTGAAATCAGGCTTATTATTCCAAATACCAATCAGGGACAAACAACAGTTACTACAATAATTGCATATTCAACCAACTAAACGCACAAACTAAACAACATACAATCTAATCTTACAATCCAACAAAAAAAGTAATTACATTTTACATTTACAATATATATATATATATACATTTGTTTAAACCAACTTCTTCAAGAATACATGTATATTAATAAAATTTCAATTATTTAATTTAAATGTTATTCATATATTGTTTGTATTAGGTTATCTAATATGAATTACTTGAAAATGGTTGAAACATGTTGTAAAAATAAAATGCTGTCAAAGGATGCTCAGTTACAACAGATCTCAATATTTTAAAATAGTCACCAAATGTCTTTCACATTTACCACAAGTTAAAAATATTCAAATTTTTTAGAAATATATGTTTAAAATATTTTATGAAATAAATTTTTATTTTGAAATATATATGAATCAGTCCAAGCGGATTTTGTCAGTCAAACTAACGTAAACGAGTGAAATCACAATGGTTTACGTGGCTCATTTGTAGCGTAGCAAACTTGTGATATACGCACTCACCTTAAGTCATCGAACATCACACGGTTTGTTTTAACAATATATTTACATCTGTTTATTCATTCCTCGACATTTTTATAGTTTTGAAACTGAAATCAATTAAATCAGATTTTAACTTGAATCTTTATACTCGTATAACAAGTTTTAGCTAGTTTCATTTAGTACATAAATGAAACAAATACATATTTCTGTGAGTAAACTCATAAATATTTCTGTATAAGTAGGCCTACTCATAGAGTTTGTTTGTTAGTTCATCAAAGTATGACAATGCCAACGTTTGTCCGCATGGTTCGAAACTATTTACTATAACAAGAGTTTTATTCTACACGCTTAAATCGTGTGTTTACCTCAAAGATGTCAGTGATGATTCCGAATATGCGTGTGTAGTGAGTTACACTACGTTTGTCGTATGGCCATCTCTCGAAGGTAGTGTCGTCGTATATAATCTTAAAATTCGTGTCCTCTTGTGCCCCTGGAGAACATACACAACAATTATTTGTTAATTAATTGCTATCGATAAATTATTATCCAAACTAAGCAAACCATGATGTGATTCCCCCTCAAAATAACTTTAATAGCAGAAAGATGCTGTGACAGGCCACATCATGGCTCATATAATATATTTTCCACTATAACTGTAATGACCCCCAAAACACCTAGTCTGACATCCAATATTATTATGAGTTCGCTCGCACCGTTTTTCTTTGTACAGCCAACGAAGGCCTACGTTGTACTAACTAAGGTAGTTCCACTGCCTGACACGCGCCTCCAAGGAAGAAGCCTATGCGATGGAACACTGATCACATAACCAGATATCGTCACTGGTTTGACTGTGGAGGAATCATTAGGAGCGAAATGATTATGAGCGTCTCAGGTGCATATGTGAGCCGTTGCAGTGGTATGTGACGCCTACATGCCAAAAATCCTTTTTCGTCCGGGACGGAAGCTGGCTTATTGGTGGACCCCCGAGATAGCTTCCTTCAGAAAGAAGGGCTTCGGCTTTCGGCGGGTGGTACAGTGTGCCTGGAATCGCCCTTTTGGTTGTCAAACTGCAGCGTACAAAGCCGCAAAGCGGGAGCCCCGCAGGACTATCGCAAGAAGCAAGCACAGTTGCTGGAGGGAACTTTGTGCTGACGTCAACAGCGACCCATAGGGCACGAGTTACAAACTTGTGACACAGAAGCTGGAAGGTAGATCTCCACCCGTTGTCATGGGCTCTAACACCATGCTCGTCGTTGTTAATACACTGTTCCCGGCCCACCCAACAAGGGATTTTGAGGAAGTAGGTAATACCGATTTCTTTTGTCAGGAGGAATTGACACGTGCCGTTCAATCCATTCGCAAGAAGAAAGCTCCAGGTCCTAACGGAATCCCCGCTGAGGTCCTGGAACTAGTTGTGGAGTTGAATTCTGAACTGCTCCTCACAATGTTCAACGCCTGTCTTGCGGAGGGTATATTCTTTTTTTGTTTGGAAGGTCGCTCGCCTCGAACACACACGCCACAGAAACATGGTTTCAGATCTGGTCATTTGATAATTGACATCATCCAGGAGGTCATCGAGGTAGTGAGGCATGAGGCAGGGGGAAGAGCCACAACCACTGGTCAGGCCGCGTGGTTCTCCTTGTGACGCTTGACGTGAATAACTCCTTTAACTCCGCCAGGTGGATTGACAGGTCGTGCGTGCTTGAGCATACATCATTACACGTCCCAGCGTACCTTCAGCGAATGATCAGTTCATACCTGATCATTGCGAGTCGCTTCTGCGTATCGCACAGTCTCCGAGCCGGCTACGTTTGTGATTGCCGGGGTTATTTCCATACATCTTTTGGCAAACGTAATCCTGGCAATTCACTGCCGGAAATTTAAGGTGGACAGGACAAACGTCACCTCCGAAGAACGTGAACGCACCCTAGCTAAGTCATGGGAGCGCGAGGTTAATCCCAACCATTCGGCCATGGATTGACAGGAAGCACGGAGAGGTGGGGTACAACATGACCCAATTTCTTTCTGGCCACGGGTTCTCCCGGAGATTTTTGAACACGATCAGCAAGGACGACAGCCTACACTGCCTCTACTGTACCGGTGTCACCTATACCGCAGAGCATACCATCTTCTCCTGGGGCAGGTCGCACCACAGCCGAGTGTCTTTAGCGTCCGAGGTGGGCCTCTGAGCTCTTCGTGGAAACAATGCTCCGTTCTGAAGACAACTGGAAACGAATCACCAGTTTCGCTGAGTACATCTTGAAGACCAAGAGGTCCGATTTGCACTAGCTTCATTGAAGTTTAGGTTTAGATGTCCCCAACGGGCCGGTTACTAAGGGGTTAGCCTTGATAAAAATTTCGGACTATTCCCTTGGAGACTAGGGGAAGTTTTTAGTGGGTCTGAGTCCCACACTCTCGGTAGCTGCTAGCGTGTGGTAAGCATTTAAACCTCCTCAAAAATACTATTTCCACAGCTCACCACCATACTAATAAGAGAAAGATGACCGGTATTGCTAAATCATGGTTAGCAAAGACATAGTTTTTACCTAAGGGGGAATTATCTGGGGTGAGGTTTGGACTATAGTTAATAATTAAAATTAAGGTCATGTAGATGCATTTAAACAATTAATGATGTATAAGAATAGCTGAGCTCAGACATACGAGCCTTCAACGTGAAATATCATCTATACTTAATAGAATAAAAAAGTATTTGTAACATATGGGTCTAATTAGCTTAACACATTAACTAGAACATTTTCAAAGATTTTTACGCAGAATATTGTTATGCATAGTTTTAAATTTGGAAATACATTTTCTATATGAAGGTGAAGGAATCTATAAGCCATTAATTATAAATCTTTTTTAGCTGTTCCATACATCATAAAAAATCATGAAGTCTACCTACTGGTTTCGTCGACCTTGACGTAGCAGTCCCGATCGAGCCGCTGGTGCTCGTGGATGACGCCCATCGCGTGCATCATCTCGTGTATGATCGACTCCTCCGGGAAACAGAAGTCCCCCAACACTATGCGTGTTATTATCCCATCCTTGCCGTTAGGGGTTTCATTCGTATGGCAAGTGTTCTCATCTGAGTGTACAAACTCGACATACTTCTTCACACCTTGCAACTGACTTTTCCAAACCCAACGTAGACAGGTTTTGTTTTGAACTTGATAAATTTTCCTTATGATATGTTTTTCTTGGTTGTAAGCTGAAAAATTCCATAAGTGAAAATTTACTATAAACTTTCTATTAGAAATATGATACTGTATTTTAATCATAAGACCAAGACCCAGGAACAATTAATTTTTTTCGTTTTGAATTACCTAAATGCCAACAACACCGTCCATTTGAGACAGCACGCACAAGCGTGCGACACACACACACACACACACACACACACACACACACACACACACAGGTACGTTCTGGGGACACATGTTGTAAGACCGATGTTGTGAGGACATCATTAAATATTGATATTTTCGTTAGAATATACAGAATACAAGATTATAATATAATATAAAATATAATATAATACACCTTATAATATAAAACTTACAGAAAATAATTCTAGTACATTAAATTACTAACTCCCATTTAATTCTGGATTATTTGAGTTTTTTGTTTCGGACCATATTAGGTCCATGAAAATATACCAACGCATTGAGGACATACACAAACCGCGTTAGATTTAGTAATAGTTGACTATCAGATGACCACAATTAATAGTCGGGGACAGGGATATTGGTGGGTGGCTAATAATACGTTGTCGCCAATTTTCTTCCCAAAACATTTTCTTCTCGACAAATTTAGTCAGCAGGCAAGATGTAAATTTGCCTTTTGCTAGCGCTGTGGTAGTCAAAACAGCAAACTTTCAAGGCATGGTGCGTAGTACAATACTGTTATGTAAACCCAGATACTGGCAACCCGGTTTCTAAATAGCCCGGTGATCCAGTCGGATAAATTTTTTTTATCAAAGTAAAAATATAAGTAAAATCTCTTGTTTTTGAGGAGATCGCCATTAGGTTTTCCAAGATTCGTATTTTGGTCAGTATGTTTGGATAAACATTGCATACACATAAACATAACATTCCAACATAAACATTCATAACATAAACATTCCCTCTGTTTACATTATCGGCTGTTACTGTAAAGTAAATGTTATGGATGGATAAATAAAAATCAACACACAATATTAGGGTTTATCTAGCTAAAATATTTCCCAATTAGAACATTTTCACCGTTTTTCATAACTTAAAAAAATAAAGAAAACTAAAAACCATGTTTCACTGGTTGAACTTTTCCCATGCATCTGTGATAAGTGCAACCAAAGCAGAGTCCTTAAGAGGCATTAGGATAAGTGTGTTATAGATTGTTTTTTGCAGATTCTGTCAATAGTTATTTTTCCATTTTTTTTATCTATAATAGTTTGGGAGATGCAAACTTTGTCGCGATTCAACACGCGATAATCAGGAAAATTGGTAAAATTTAAAAGTAAGATAAGAATATGTTGGATCTTAGGTCTATGTTGATGGTCTCTGTGTTTGATGTACATAATCATATTTATTGTTACATATTGATTGAAAATACTGGCTAATTTTATCCAATACTATAAATTTGCAAACATTTTCATTTTCATTTCGAACCAGTTAAATAATTTAAAAATACACATAAATATATTTTATAAATTTATATTTCATATTATAATATTTCATATATATATACATTTAAATATATTTATATATATATAATATATAATATACAGAGGAATTAGGATAAATTCTTAATAAATTTTTAATTCGAAATTTTTTTTGTTAGATTTATATAAAAAACAATGTAAAATTTTGGTTAAATATTTTTTTGGTAATTTCAGTTTTTCACAGCAAATTACTTTGTTTGTCTAAGTGAACAAGTTATGGGCGATTAGGAAAAATTTCTTTGTTCAGACTATTTAGACCATATTAAATAAACATTAATTTTTATATTTTTGGGCTATATTGATTTTTTTATTTAAATGTGTTGATGGACAAATAAAATTTGCGTTAAGAATAATCGGCGATTAAGTATGAATGATATTAAAAGTAAGATAAGAATATTTGATCTAAAATGGTCTCTGTTTGATTACAAACAATTTAATTTTATAATAATATTTCATTAAACCTAATTTTATTTTATACAATGTTAAATAATTTTTATTTTTATTTCGAAACATTTATAAAATTTTATATTGAATTTTATAATATATATAAATATATATATATATATATATATATATATATATATATATATAAAAGACACATATTATTGCTGTCTCAATTTATAATTCAAAATGTAATAAAACGTATATTTTTTGTTCCGCGCTTGCTCTATAAGCATGGCATATTTTAACGAATTTAATTTTTTTTAATAAAGTTTTTTGAACTTGAACCACATTAACTATAAAATATGATTTTTTCAGTGCGGCGTAAGCCTTATTACTCATTCCTTGTGCTATTCTTTTTAAAAATACGCAAATTTAAATAACCTCTTCTATATATTGTGATAAAAACTCCTTATACAATCATATATATTCTAATAGGTATACGGTATCATATGGTCTATTAATGAAGGCCAGAGAGGTATAGTTTTATTATTTCTTATGATGTTTAATACTTCATAATTTCCCGTGTTATTTTTATGGAGTATACTTAAATTTCATATTTATAAACATACCGTGATCAAATGTGGAATATGGCTAAACCTAAGAATAAGCTTAGTTTGAGCCGACTCAAATAGTTCCTAATTGTATAGCTCACAGAGTAAGTAGGTAGAGTCTGTGGTGCTGCTGTCACGGGTGCTGCTGTCACGGGAGTGTTTGAGGCTAATATAGATATGTTTTTATGTAGATATGTTTTCCTCAATTTTAATTCATCTAAAAAGTATAAGTTGTTGAACAGTGTGAGTAAATAAGAATAAAACTATATTTTTCTTAATTATTAAATTAAATAGATAGCCAATTTGTCAAACACTGGTACTTAGTAAGGCCAGTCTTGGATAATGACAACAAGCAAACGTTACTCACAGAAACCGGGTCCTATGACGTAGGGGATAACATTTTCAGGCCAACACCCCAAGTGCTTCTGGAAGGGTCTGAAAAACATTTTTCTTTTTACCATTTTAGCCCAAGCTCTGTCAATATATCTTTGGCTGTATCTAGAACTAGACAGACCAAAAATTAAAATTACCGTTGAAAAAGCAAAATATAAATAACATAAAATCCAGAAAGAAGACAATTTCAAATTCATATTTTTATTGAGTTTGTTACTAAGACTTGTTTGGGGACTACACCTAAATCAATTTTAAGAAAGGAACTTCAACGTAGATTATCTAATAGGAATGTTATTAGTTTATGGATATTGTCACTTTAATGTTCCGTTAAAAAAATTAATTGTCCATATTATTTAACAGAAAGATTACAACTTACCGTACGCTGTGGACGATGATTTGTACTGGGCTTGCTGTGATTACAGTCGATCGAAATGTTAACTACGAACTATTTTTCATAACTATTAATCATTCTAATTAACATATTGTATAATGCTTATTGAAGGTGTCGAATAAGTTTATTTAATAGATACATCATTATTCATTTATTAAAATTATATTTCATTTAATACCTATAATGATGTTGACGAACATCATACGACATGTTCTACTACTATAAGACTGTATTTTCAATAGCCTCGTTTTTTATGCAGCTTAAGTTACATGATACGGTACCATGAAAAATACTCATAAACGTTTTTCTAGCATGGGGAAGAGTGCAGTGTCTCCATCAAAATACTTAACTAAGGTTTGGGTAAAAGGTAAAAGATAAAAACCTTTACTAAGGGGGTGTGTGAAATAAATTAGATGAATTTATTTGAACCCCATCGTCTCTTAATTAATGTTGCTTAAACTAGGAGCTAACAATTCAGTTTTACTTTCTTCCTCCTTTGTCGATAACATAGGGAAAAATGATTGTTTTTGACAAAAATTTTGAATTTTAGGGTTAGTAGATATATACTTTTTGGAGAATATTAAAAAATTCATATTGCCTAAGCTGTTAATAACCTTACTTTTAAACTGTTTTCATTCAAAATTAGTAAGCAACTTATGTAGTAAGCATCACCCAACGGAAAACACGCAAAATATTTGTAATTACTTTAGAGGTAGTGAAGATGATCTCTCTCCCAAACTTTTTTAAATTTCGAGTAGATTACGAGGATGTGGCAAATGAATTTGAAGAGTATTGAAAAGGAAGATAAATTTGTTCTGTTTATTTGTGGCTGTTAAAAGCATTTAAAATATGATAATTATATGATATTTAAAAAATTTTGTATTTACTTCCCTGTGGGAAATAGATAAGATCATTGATTTGTCTAACCAAGGGAATATGTCCAGTTCATCAAATCAGCTGTTCTTATGTTTCCAAAATACAGAATGGTTTAAATTCAGGGAAAAAAGTGAGTGGTTTGTTTTTGGATATTAAAAAAGCTTTTGATAATGTTGATCATAACATCCTTTTGTCAAAAATACATCAAAGCGGAATAGGAGGAGTGGTGCACAATTGGCTTATAAGCCATCTTCTTAGAAGGAAACATTGTGTAAAAATTGAATATAAGTATAGTGTGATGAGTGAAATTTTGTTTGGTGTTCCTCAAGGCTCTGTCCTGTGGAAATTTTATTTTTAATTTATATACATGATCTTTGTAGTGCTAAATTTAAAGGAACATTAACATCCTTCGCTTTAGACACAGCTTTCATTTATACAGATGATAGATGGGAAACTATTAAACAGTGCATGAAAATCAGATCTAGATGCTTTACAGTAGTAGGTCTTTTATTATCATATGCTATTAGGTTCAGAAATAATCAAGTATAGTAATTTTAGTTTAAAAAACAAATTTGAACTTGAGAGAGAAATATAAAATATAAATGTCTGAACTTTTTGTGTGAACCAACTGAGAGATGTATAAATTGTTCTGTTACTTGCCAAACAGAAAGTATAAAATATCTTGGAATTATTCTGGATGAAGGGATTAACTGGAAAAATCATGTATTAAACTTAAAGAAAAAACCTAACAACATCGTTAGATTTATTTTACTAAATATTTCTGTAATGAAACCATACTAAAAATGCTTTACCTCTCACCAGTCCATAGTGGAATTGACTGCGGACCTATGTGCCGGGGCGGTACTTATTTTTCAAATATAAAACAATTTACAATCGGTAGACACATTTTATAAAAATTATAATGAAAAAACACAAAAAAGAACCTTTACAACTATTGTTTAGATCACTTTCAATTTTTTGATTACAATATATGTTTGTGTATAAGGTGTTAAACATATTTTTTTCCAAAAGTGGCCAAGTTTTCTTACAATATTTTATCACAGGTAAAGAATTACTCAGAAATTCAGAAATAATTTTAGTTAAAAATAAAACTATAACACTTTTTATAGTTTTATAGCACCTAGACTTTATAACAAAATTCCTAAAAAGATCAAAATTATAAGTAATAAGAATATTATTTTTAAAGAACTTAAGAATTTGCTTTTTAGCATGGACTGTATAGGCAATTTGTTAGATAATATAATTTAGATTACATTGTGCACAAATGTATTTATACTTGCGCAGCAGTTATGTTTGAGGAAGCGCCAGAGGCTTTTATTTTCTTTTATTAAATTCATATTATATATTTCCCCCAAATGTCTATTGCTGGTTTAAATTTAATTTCCATTTAAATTAAAATGATTTTTTTGGAACCTCTACACAGGCTTTGCCTTAATAGGCCCTAATTATTTTCTTAGACAAGTTTCATTTTATTTTAGTTTTTTTTGTAAATATTATTCTTGTTAGGTTAAACCAGGTTATGTATTTGTAATTTTTGTTGTACAGTAAAACCTCGTTAATCCGGGGCTCCAAGTCGTCCGGATTAACGGAAGTCCACATTGTACATTCTACATTGTATTTAGGGGTCCAAATGCTAATCTTATGGAGGATAAAGAAAACTAATATATTTCCCTTATTCACCAATAGCTTTACATTAAACCTTGTATCCAGCATGTATACTCTTTCCCATGGTAATCTTATGGAGAATGGGCAAACTCCTTTATTTGAGTCCAGATAATGGTAAAACTTGGTATATGACCAAAATAAAAATAGTTTATGGTAAAATACATACTTTTAGTGTTCCTCAATACAGAAACCCAGCATACTATTTCCCATGTTAATGTTACGGGGAATAGGCCAATACGACATTATCCTATTTATCGTCAGGTTGACATTGATCAATCTTTTCATACTTGAATTATTATTTTCATATTATTGAGGTGGAAATTCGATGAGTATGCAGATCTGCTGAGGCGGGATTATTTTAATTTAAAACCGTATTTTATGGCAAATGAATAAAATAAATTAAAATAATTTTTTAAAACAATAAAGCAATGACCGCTGTTAATTACTTCAATCTTGACTTTTGTCTTTGAAAAGTAAATCACTTTATTCAACTAATCAAGGACTGAGTTCAAAGTTATAAATGAAGCCAACTTTATACAATGGAACTGCGGAGGGCGCTGCTGGATTGTTGTTTTTGGTTTAGAGTTTAAGTTCATAGAGACTATGCCACAGATTCCGGTTGAAGCCAATTAGGGGATTCATTTCAGGTGTGAAGCTAGTCCTATTAAACATTTAACGTAACGCTAACGTATGTCTAGGTAATCAGTTCTGGACACATCAAATATATTAATACATAGAAATATGATTATAAAATTGATTATATCAATGATGAAACACTGTAAATTCTGAATAAGCCCAAAAATGCAAGCCAACTAAATATGGTTATGACCTGAAACACAATTTTATCTTCTTCAATATTCGTATTTTATGAATATAAAATAAAATAAATAAAGTTTTGTATTTTTATACTTCTTTTACCAAAAAAGTTATATTTGGATCTATAAAACAAAACTTTGTCTTGTTATATAGTAACAAATTTGTTACTTTGATCATGGAAATTATTGGTTTTTAGAAATATAAAATCCACACGTAACTATTATTTAAAATTATGCTTAAATCAGATCAGTTTATGAAAACTTTTAATCCCTAATGGGTTGGAGTACTAATCGATACAAACCAGAAATGTTTTAAAAACGAATTCCTTTATTCATTTTTTGCTAGGTGACAATAACATGAAACAGTTGTCCCTTTGAAAGTAATTAAATTCCATTGCCAATGATTAAAACAAAAGCTCACTGCCAACATAATGAGATTAGAGCTAATTATGGCTGTTTTGATTATTCAGATTTTGATTTCGTTCTATCGGCTAGCGATAATTGAATTCACATAGAGATTATCCTCTTGTTTGTTAGTTTCAATGTTTATTAGGTTAGGACCAGTTTTATGTTACGCTTAAGCATATTTTTACTTATAACATTTTCTCATAAGTCTTACCAACCTTAAGCGTCACGACCTCATTCACGTTAAGCTATATCTACTAAAATGTGTTTTAACTTTCATTTTGCATTAAGAACACTTAAAACCCGTCATAGTGATGCATATGCCAAGTAAGGACTTAGAGAGTTTAAGGTCTAACTAATAGAGTGATAGAAGTTATCTATCCAATTCTTCTTTGTTATGATAATCCAAGGGTTAGTTTTATGATTAAAAATATCACTACAGTAATTAAGGTGTAAAAAATACTTTCATTCTGTGGTACATATTGATAAATATTACATTAGAATTTAGGAATTCCAATTTTCATCAATGGAACATTAATATATTGTGCCTTATTTTTCATAGTATAAAAGCCTATTTATTTACATACGCCTAGCTATATACAACCACAGATTACATGACATGTCCTCTGTGATAAGACTTAAAAGCTTTTATCGTGTTATAAACGATGTATTTCATCGCAATGCACTGTGAAATAAACATAAAGGAAGAAAGTAATTGACTATAGTTCACCCGCACTGTCTATGAGAAAAACGGGCACTGTGGTACAAAACGTACAGTAATTTAAGAATTTTTTCTTTGTACAACTTGAATAAGAGATAAACTTTCAATAGTATACTTATCTATAAAAAGTGCATTCCCTGCTGAAAATATGAATGGGAAATCAAACAACAATAATACAACAAAATATATGCAGTAGAAACATTTACTACATAAAAATATGGCAATCTTGCTGATTGTCAGTTTTTACGACGGCTCAACTGGTAAACTCTTTGACAGTGTTAGTCTTATGGGAAAATTTTATCTTTGAGCAAATCATACTCGCAGCAGAAAATGTAATTGTTAAAAACTGAAACCTTATACTAAAGTTAATAAATCTATAGACTTCCTTAACACTTAAAAAATATGTAGGAAGAGGGTTCGTAAAAAGGATTTACGAATGATTTACAGGTTGATTATCAAGTCTCTTCCCTACTTTATATATAAATTATATTAATATAAAGTAATATTATTATTTAAAAGGCTTTAAGGGTTTCAAAAATATTCCTTAGGTATAGAGTATAGGAGTCGAAAAACATTGTCATGAGGAGCCAATCATGCGGTATGTCAAATAAAACTTTGTCTACACCGTATAAACCGTATCCAAGATATACTTTGACCCAAGATGTAATGAGCTAACTTGAAAGTTTCAATGGAAAATTTCTTATTAAATGTTTTAAATTGTCTTTTTTGTACTAGTTCCTCTCAAGACATGTTGAAGTTGATTCCTACATCTTGGATCTAAAGTTAGTTATAATATTTTCAATTATTTTTCCATTTTTTGGCTCATCAAATTCATCCAATAAAATTTATGACCTCCACAGTTTAAAATCACTTTAAAAGTATAAACTGGGAGTAAATAATAGGGGAAGGGATTTTATAACCATACTGTAAAAGAATCGTCTACCATTAGTAAAATAAACAAACTATTAACAACCATAATCTAACATTCAACTGAAAAGAAAACTGTTGATTTTAGAATGACAGTAGTTCAATTGTGCTAACTTATTGAATACCTACTTATAGGCTTACTTATTACTTTGGGATGCACTGTGTTAATAACAGCATTAACACAGTCCACACGATGAATTTAAGTAATACTAAGAGGTGTTCAAGCACTCAGGGACTTCAATGACTAAATTTCAGCAGCAATTTACTAACTTTGTTTCGTATTGTATTTATTTGTTCCTGAAAGCACAGGATCCTTGGTAGAATTGGCTTTACAAATACATACCATAAGAAAAATAAACATGTTTTGAAATACAACACGAATAAACATGCGTTTTGTAATTTTAATATTTAGGGTATTGTGTTAATATAATTTTATAAATATTATTATTAAATCCATAAATACTTTTACACTTAAAGGTATATTTATTTAACTCTCTAGTCATTATTATAAAGAACACATTTCTTTCTAATAAGGCCCATATTTTTCTGTTTCATATATACAGAACAATATGGGCTTTATTAGATTTTACCCTTTTCATAAAAATGTTTTTAAACCACTCATAACCCTATAAGGTTTGAATTGAGTTTATTCTATAATAAACGTTTATTATTTTAGTTTATTTTAGAAATGATGTTTCCGACAAAAGATGGAAACGAAATGAAAAATATCTTGCTATCATTTTGAATATACTATAATATGTATTTTAAAACCATAATAAAACTATTTCTATCTTTTAACTTGTAAACTTTTATTTTGTTTATTAATAATATACTCATAGCATTCTTCACATAACAATCTCTTATGTCAAGTTACGCTTATCATTTTACTTTTCAGTTAGTGAATAGTTAAAAGGCTTTGTTTGTTTGGCAGAGTGGCTGGTTTAGATGAATTAAATTACTAATTAACGAACTGAAGGTTGTAATTACGTACTATTTATTCTTATAATAATTCAGTCTTAAAAATCTTTGTACAACTAAATCTAGAGTTCCACTGGACCAATTTCATTGATTAATATGTTATTTGAAAGCTTTCATCCTGTATATTTGCCAAAAAATATGAAAGTTTGACGTTTTTTAGTATTTATGGTGAAAAAGTTAAAAAACATTTTTTCCATAAGAAATACATTGAAAATGGGGTTTTACGAATTTCTTATTTTAAGGCAATGTTTGGCAGCCTTTTTGAGGGTTTTCAAGGAATGCACATAAGTAATTTGTTGGAAATTTAATTCTCTTTCAGAAAATCACCATCCATTTTGGTCGATTTCCTCACCGTTTAAAAGTTATTTACAAAAAACCAAAACTACTACCTATTTCTTTGTGTTGAAAAAATATTGAATTTAAGACATTTTTGTTCAACTTTGTACAACTAAATCTAGAGTTCTACTAGACTGATTTTAATCATTAATGCGTTGTTGGAGGGCTTCATTCATCTAGATTTGCCAAAATATATGAAAGTTTGAGGTTTTTTAGTATTTATGGTGAAATTATTTTAGTTTCTTTTAGAAATGATGTTTCCGACAAAAGATGGAAACGAAATGAAAAATATCTTGCTATCATTTTGAATATACTATAATATGTATTTTAAAACCATAATAAAACTATTTCTATCTTTTAACTTGTAAACTTTTATTTTGTTTATTAATAATATACTCATAGCATTCTTCACATAACAATCTCTTATGTCAAGTTACGCTTATCATTTTACTTTTCAGTTAGTGAATAGTTAAAAGGCTTTGTTTGTTTGTGGCAGTGGTGGTTTAGATGAATTAAATTACTAATTAACGAACTGAAGGTTGTAATTACGTACTATCTATTCTTATAATAATTCAGTCTTAAAAATCTTTGTACAACTAAATCTAGAGTTCCACTGGACCAATTTCATTGATTAATATGTTATTTGAAAGCTTTCATCCTGTATATTTGCCAAAAAATATGAAAGTTTGACGTTTTTTAGTATTTATGGTGAAAAAGTTAAAAAACATTTTTTCCATAAGAAATACATTGAAAATGGGGTTTTACGAATTTCTTATTTTAAGGCAATGTTTGGCAGCCTTTTTGAGGGTTTTCAAGGAATGCACATAAGTAATTTGTTGGAAATTTAATTCTCTTTCAGAAAATCACCATCCATTTTGGTCGATTTCCTCACCGTTTAAAAGTTATTTACAAAAAACCAAAACTACTACCTATTTCTTTGTGTTGAAAAAATATTGAATTTAAGACATTTTTGTTCAACTTTGTACAACTAAATCTAGAGTTCTATTAGACCGATTTTAATCATTAATGCGTTGTTGGAGGGCTTCATTCATCTAGATTTGCCAAAATATATGAAAGTTTGAGGTTTTTTAGTATTTATGGTGAAAAAGTAAAGTAACATGTTTTCCATAATAAATACATTGAAAACAGGTTTTTACGAAATTCTATTTTTGAAGGCGATATTTTACCGTCTTTTTGAGGTTTCTCAAAAGATTCTCACAAGTAATTTGTTGGAAATTTAATTCTCTATCAGAAAATCACCATCCACTTTGGTCGATTTCCTCACCGTGTAAAAGTTGTTTACAAAAAAACCAAAGATACAAAAAATTTCTTTGCGTTGAAGAAATACTGAGTGACATTTTTTTGTTAAAAATTGTACAACTAAATCTTGGGTTGTACTGGACCAATTTATTTGATTAATACGTCATTAGAAAGCTTTCATCCTGTAGATCTGCCAAAAAATATGAAAGTTTGACGTTTTTTAGTATTTATGGTGAAAAAGTAAAAAAAACATTTTTTCCGTAAGAAATACATTGGGGTAACCTTTTTCTAGAGACCGTTGAATTTAATCACAATGGTCTATGTTTCCAGTAATTCAATAATAACAATATTAAAACATTGGTAGCACACATCTGGAGACTATAATATTTATTTATGCTCAGTTTAATGCTCAAACAACACTATTTATCCAGAGACCTCGAACAACTAGTCAACAATGGATTTTATGGATATGGAGTTAATTGTAGTCTATATTGTTTCGTGATGTTGTAACATTAATTTGATCCAGTTTCGTAGCTTTGAAGATTGTTATTGTTGAATGGTTCTCGTTGAAATAGAAAAGGGGTTTAAGTCTCTTGGATTTAAATTATAATAACCATTAGAAGCTAGAAATCTAGAAAAATGTTTGATTGTTTCTTTTTAATGATTAAGATCGTTAATTTTTTAACGTAATATGTTCAAACCAATCTTGTTGGCTTAAGGGAATAAATATAATGGTATAGATGCATTGGTCAATGTAAGGTGATGAATAAATTTATGCCAAATTAAGTAATACAAGATAGTTTTATATTAGACTCAAAAATAAAATTGATACAATTTAAGTTTATGTTTTTGACATCAGCACCCGCAGACAGGAAACTGGCAACTGGTTTAATGCAGCTAATCGTGCGCCATTGGGCGTGCGTCACGTCCTGCTACACCTGAGGTCTCGTGTAATGAGCAATTTGCAGTTACGCGTCACATTCCAGGACACACATCGCTACACAACAGTGTTGATATGTATTCGAGAAATGTACAGCAATTTGAAATGGCCTAAGTGCCACATCAAATATATCAGCTTAATGAATGCATTGTATTCAAATGTATTTGAGGATGCCATGAGGCTTATATAAACCGATAATGAAACTTTCTCGGAATAAAAACTATTTGGAATGCATTGTATGCCAGCAGGAGAGGCAACGAGTAAAATATATCTGGATTTATCTTTACTGGACTTTAATATTGCATTAAAATTGATAAAAATAACTTAGTTTCATAGTACAAACTACACAAATGTTTATTCGAAATAACTTTACAAAAAAAAAGAAAAATGCGTAATTTTTGGGTACGAAAGACGAGCACAATAAACAGGTGATAACTTTCCTAAAGTAACTGGTTGCATAAACTTGGTTTACAGCCAGTTTATCTGGATGTGTTTTTGTGACTGTCATTAAATTGTCTTCCTTTGTTACAGTTAAAACGTTGTCAGATATTGTAACTGATGCTGAACCAAAGTTGACGAGATGTTACGTTCATAAATATTTTAATCCTATGTTCTTTAAATATTAAAATAATATTATACATGTCTACTTGTTGTGGCTGTTATCATGTTATCTGTGTATTTTGTAATACCAAATGATTAAATTGTTTTTGTGGTACTTTCTCTAAAAAAAATCAATATGCAAGTATTTTATTAAATCATGGATTAAATATTGTTAGTTCGTATTTGTGTATAAAACGTAAACCCAGTTATACAAGACCATCATCAAACCTGTACGCTGGGATAAACGTAAAATAACTTTTAGATTTCCGATAACCTCAGTTTCATTGATGGAAGGGTGACCGTCTATCAGCTGACTGAACGCTTAGCGCTTACTATTGGTTAGTTAAAATAGATTTGGAGCGTTCCGTGCGTGTGATTGGCCGGTTACATTGCCGCACTAGGGTGGTAATGAGATTACCTCCTCACCTTAGCGCGGGAATGTACTACATCACCCTAGTGCGACAATGTGCCTGTTATTGTGCAGTCGTTGGAAAATAAATTACTAGATGTCTCTAACTCAATATATTATTGGTAGGAAGATGTATTTATAAAACTATTCATTATAAATCACTTTGTGTATATGAAAAGTATGAGGTGTTTTTTATCATGTAAGATAATATTCCATGATGCTAATGTATGTACGTTTAGATCTACGTCGAGACGACAGAGGCCAATGTTTTACAGCTGTGAGTCGCGAACGCAATGAACAGTTCCATTGTTCAAATATTGGCTCGAATCCAACAAAGCTAACTCTACTTGTATTCCGCAACGGTTTACAAGACTTAACAAGTGGTTGGCTTCAAGCTTAATTAGTTTCCAAAGCCTTATGCAGCCTGTATATGTTTTATAATTACTACTAACATATTTAAAATGTTAACAAAATAAATGGTATCAGTGGACTGACACATACTTTCTCTCTTAAGTAAATTTAAAAAAAGACAATCTGTAATAAAAATATCATGTTCTTCAAAGTTTATCTAAATATTTTTTAATGATTTATTGTTTCAAAAATAATCATCCCATTTTTGAAAATAAAAACAGAGACAAAGTTAAATTAATTTTTCGATTTGTATGGGGGCTCCGGTAAGTAGGAGTGGCGGTGAATGCGGACAACCTTGACCTAGATAGGTGGACAACCTTGAAAACACCTGTTACACAGGTGTACCAACATACCCCAGGGGTACCAACCCACCAGGGGTACCACCCCACCAGATGTACCAACCTGAATATTACGTCACGCTATATGTTACGTCACGTTTTACGTCACGCTATACGTAACGTATATATTATATATGTATATAACATACCAACCTAACTTAAGGATATCTAAATTATTCTAATTATACCAAGCAAGGGTACCAATCATATGTATAATAATGTATATAAATATACATGAGTACTAATCTAAATATATAACAGGGCTACCAAACTTAAATAATTAGAGGAGACCAGGGGTGCCAACCTTATTATTATATGTATAATAATGTATATAAATATACAGGATGTGTCAACCCATCAAACCTAATTATATGTATATCATCATGGGTACTAACCTCTATGCAGGGGTCCCAACCTACTGTTACGTCACACTGTTAAGGTAATTTAATTTACTATATTAATATAATGTATATTATATGAATATAAATCATCACCTTGGGTACGAACCCCTACGTGAGTATACCAGCACAACTTTATATCACACTACTAAACCTAACCCTACCTATGGGAGCTAATTTCTATACCTACATAACACAATAGTGTTAAGGATAACGTATATGCAGTGCTATAAGTTCGCAGAAAGTATTATAAACTATTATTCACTGTATTCCAATCTAATCTTATATCACAATAAATATGCTAACACTACCTACAGGTATCAACTCTTACGCACATAGTTATTAGGTGAGTGCTAAAAATGATTAAGTGTTATAATTCAAACTTGGTTTAAACACAGGTGTATATTTAAAGTTATTAGCAATTTTGCGAATGCTCTTGCACTCGCAGTGACAGGTTGTGGTCAGAGGATGTGGTGGTGTTTGCTCAAGTTCGAGCTTAACGATATGTAAAGAAAGTAGGTGTAGGTGTTAAAATGGTGTAAAACTGTGATCAAATTAAAAATACAACAAATTTAGTCATATAGCAATGGTGATTTAGTTTGTTTTTTTTGTGACCGCCGCCCCATCCACGCGGCGGTCCGTGGTAGTCATCCAAGATATTCACTACCTCCGATTTTATTTTTTATATTTTTTTATTTTAAGATTTTTATAGATTTTTATATTTTAAGATTTTTATATATTATTATTAAAATACAACAAATTTAGTCATATAGCAATGGTGATTTAGTTTGTTTTTTTTGTGACCGCCGCCCCATCCACGCGGCGGTCCGTGGTAGTCATCCAAGATATTCACTACCTCCGATTTTATTTTTTATATTTTTTATTTTGAGATTTTTATATTTTAAGATTTTTATGGATTTTTATATATTATTATTTTTTATTTTGCGCCTTTACTCTCTACATTTCCTTAACTGTCAGAGGAAAGCACAATGCTTTACGAGTTTTAAGTCGACCTCTCGCCTTAACACTATTGTGTTATGTAGGTATAGAAACTAGCTTCCATAGGTAGGGTTAGGTTTAGTAGTGTGATATAAAGTTGTGCTGGTATACTCACGTTGGGATTCATACCCAAGATGATGATTTATATTCATATAATATACATTATATTAATATAGTAAATTAAATTACCTTAACAGTGTGACGTAACAGTAGGTTGGGACCCCTGCATAGAGGTTAGTACCCATGATGATAATATAGATATACATACATATAATTAGGTTTGATATTGGATGGATTGGAACACCATGTATATTTATATACATTTTTATACATATAATAATAAGGTTGGCACCCCTGGTCTCCTCTAATTATTTAAGTTTCGTAGCCCTGTTATATATATATATATATATATATATATATATATATATATATATATTTAGATTAGTACTCATGTATATTTATATACATTATTATACATATGATTGGTACCCTTGCTTGGTATAATTAGAATAATTTAGATATCCTTAAGTTAGGTTGGTATGTTATATACATTAAGGTTGGCACCCTCTAATTATTTAAGTTTGGTAGCCCTGTTATATATATATATATATATATATATATATATATATATATATATATATATATATATTTAGATTAGTACTCATGTATATTTATATACATTATTATACATATAATAATAAGGTTGGTACCCTTGCTTGGTATGGTAATAATTTTGATATAATATATCCTTAAGTTAGGTTGGTATGTTATATACATATTAATATATACGTTACGTATAGCGTGACGTAAAACGTGACGTAACATATAGCGTGACATTACATTTAGGTTGGTACACCTGGTGGGTTGGTACCCTTGGTGGGGTGGTACCCCTGGGTTATGTTGGTACACCTGTGTAACAGGTGTTTTCAAGGTTGTCCGCCTATCTAGATCAAGGTTGTCCGCATTCACCGCCACTCCTACTCCGGTAATACCAAGCTTTTTTGTGTTGATTTGTTGGGCGATTTGACCTTACGCCTTATAACTAGTTTCATGGCAAACGGTTGTAAAACAAGGAAGAAATTGATTTTTCAATATTCTCCATAAGAACAACATTGGGCGTTTTCAGATAACGTACTGCATTTATCATGGACAGTAAATTTTACTTTTCTATAGAACCGTTAATCGTAGACAAATAATTCAAAATAACAATAGTAGATACAATAGGCCGGTTATAAGCCCGAATCGACACGTTTTTCCCATGTATTTCTTATGGGGATTATTTTTGGACAGATTAAACAATTTATAAAAATCCCGCCCTTATTCATTACCAATCTACAGTCCATACAACATACTTACAGGTTCTAAATGCTTTATCTCACGCCACAATTCATAACACTAACACATACAATTAGAAACACCTATTCCATATCACACAGCGTAGCAAGCAGCAATACGGCACAAGCAACGTAATATAACATCAGACTAGGTCAGCTCATGTGAAAGCTGCTCCCTCTTGCGTCAGCTCAGCAGGTGAAAGTAGCACAGTCATGTATTTACAATTATGCGAGGACTATAAAAAGAGCCGTTTCTAAACTCCACTCACAGTCTCGCAGCGCCAAGTGACCGGAGGAACCCAATGTAAGTAGTATCAACTTTCACTCTTGTCGTACCGCTAACCACCTGAAACCAGGTCGACCGCTCAGCGCAAGGTCACTATCAGGGACGTTGCGATACTATCACATACCAGTAATTCGATACTTGTGTTCGATATCGGTATCGGTATTGAAAGAAGCGATACTTTATCGGTATTGGAAGAAAATATGAAGTATCGGTATCGAAAAAGTAGTTCTAATTTATAATGTATAAATATGTATGTTTTATACAATTTAAAGGTTGATTTCTTTTGGAAGCTCATATCAATTTAAATAATATAGGGCTGTTGAATTTAAACTTATTTCAAATTACCATTTAAAGTCGAGTTTACTTATAAAGCAGTAATCATCATCTGTAACATATCATTCTGCCTTCGTCATTCGTCATATTACCTACCTCCTACCATTTTCCAATTCGAATCACTATTTAATAAGAGGTGCATTTTTCTGTTGTTTGTTAATTGTTAGTGTTGTATAGATCTCAGTTTACTGTTCTATAAGGTTATCAGTTTCAATATATTTTAGTTTTAGGATTATATTTTTTATAGATAATATTAATTAATATAATTATAGATTTAAATGACCTTTTTGCTTAAATCTTATTACAAATCCACACATTTTCATTCAATACCAAGTATCAAAAGGTTGATGGTATCACAACGTCCCTAGTCACACTAGTCCCACTATCCAGCGGCTCATATACCAGTCCTGCATGACTGGGACTTCATATCCAATCTCAATATTATACAACATACTTACAGGTTCGAAATCCAACAACTGATTTACTTTTTGCTCGAACATGATAACATATAGCCGAGAATAAATGAAATATTGCAAATTGAACAAATTCGTAAAAGCTTAAACATTTTAATGAAACATACCTTACAGAAGCCTGTGTGCCTAATGTCCTACCGCATTCACTCACCCGGCACATACACTCACCTCGCTCTACGTGACACGACTGAGTGCCCAACACACCTGGTCGACATTGTCATACTGATATTTAAACATTTGAATTGTGAATTGCGAATTTTAAAATTGAAAGGAGGTCAACCACTCTTTGGATTCTTAATCCTGTGAATTGACAATTGCGAATTGTAAAATTGAAACAGTAGGTATATATACTCGCTCTATCGACCACAAGTCAGTACAGTCAGTGAATTGCAGCAGGTCCAGATCTTCAGTGCTCACAGGTTTTTATATATTTATAAAAATGAATAAATATTCTTGTTATCTTTGCAAAACACAATTTTCATTAAAACATAATTTAACTCGTCATTTTAAGTTGAAACATAAATCTAGCTGTGAAATTTGCTATCTAACATTTCAAAACAGGGAGGAATTAAAATCTCACATGAGAAAACATAAGAATTATTGTCATTCATGTAAACGAAATATTAATACACAATTTAATAGACACGTTGCTTCCTGCAATAAGGATAAAGTTTTTATGGAACGTGAATTTCTTGGAGAGTCAATTAGAAATGAAATTGTAACCTCACTACAAGAGACACTATTTCCGATAAAATGGATTTTGGTTAAAAGAGTAAAATTTGTAAAATATTCATCATCTTCAACTGGAAACTTAACTATTGATAAAAGCTGCTCGGCTATGTTTAGAAGTTTAACTAATCTATCCATTGAAAAAAGAGATTTACAATCACAAATTAATGAAGCTTTATTAAAAATTGAAAACTCAATGACTAAATTTCAAGCTGTTGGGAGCGGTTGGATTTATGATCATACTCTTAAATGGGAACTATTTATGTACAAATACGCCCCGGTAAAACCTAAATCATACATTCCCTCTCCATATTACATCAAATCGAATCACGCTGTTTTGAATATTCATAATTCAGATAACAAATGCTTTCTATGGGCGGTCTTAGCAGCATTACACCCAATAAACTATATAAACCATGCTTATCGAGTAGCTCACTATGTGCCATATATGAACATGAAAAATATTAGTTATCCTACAACAACTATATATATAGACTATTGATATAGACAAGTTTGAAAGACAAAATAACATATCTTTTAATGTGTTTGGAATAGAGAACAAAACTATATATCCAGTGAGAACGACTAAGTCTTACCTTGCTACACATGTCAATCTACTGCTATTAAAAAAAGGACGCGTGACTCATTATTGTCTAATTCGTGACTTTACAAACTTCTATTCAACACAACAGGACGCGATCATAAGAAACACTATTGCTATTTATGTCTTCAAAGGTTTTATACTAAAGAAAATCTAAACAAGCACTTTGAAAATTTTAAAAATTTTAAGCCTCAACGCGTTGAAATGTCCTCTAAAAACACATTAAAGTTTACAAATTTCAAGTATCAGATTAAGGCGCCTTTCGTGATATATTGTGACTTTGAATGTTTTATCAACCCAACCACACAAGAACATTCCCCAAGCGGTTTTGCATTTGTGGTGGTCAGAGACAATGAAATAGTTTTTCAAGAAATGCATAGTGGTGAAAATGTTATGGATGTATTTTTCCAGAAACTATTTGAAGTTTATGACAACATTAAACCACAAATGAATGTAAAGGTACCGTTAATTATGAGCCACGAACAAGAAACATCATTTAGAACGGAAACAATTTGTCACATCTGCGAAAAACCACTAGTTAACAGTGTTAAAGTCCGTGACCACTGTCATATGACTGGTTTATACAGAGGTGCAGCTCACAATGCATGTAATTTAAATTATAAAATAACAGACAAAATTCCAGTCCTATTTCACAACTTGAAGAATTATGACGCTCACTTGATAATGCAACATTTAGGCAAATATGATCAACGAACAATAAATGTAATCGCCAAAGACTTTGAACACTACATATCATTTTCAATTGACGATCTGGTATTTTTGGATTCATACAGTTGTCATGTAATACAATTTTAAACTTGTTCTTTTGTTGAACAAATGACATTTTTTATATAAGAAAAATGAAAAAGAAATCTGGTAAAGGATTGTATCTTAAGCCTTATAGAGGACGTGGACTGTTAAATACTTTAATTAATCATCTACCTTATCAATTATCCTTGCCTGGAGGCTATAGGTGGTGTGGACCTGGGACCAATGTACGTCAAAACTTGGCTAATAATGTACCTTCAAAAATAAACTAGACTCTTATTGTAAAGAACACGACATTTTCTATATGAATCATCCAGACGTAGCTTCTAGAAACAAGGCTGACTTGAAATTGGCCGACCAAGCATGGACTCGTGTTACTGCCAAGGATGCAAGTTTGGCTGAAAAGACAGCTGCATATGCTGTAACTAATTTAATGAAAGCAAAAGCAAAGATGGGAATGGGTTTAAAATTTAATAAAAATATGGACAACTACCAAATTCTATCGCAGTTAAAAGGAGGAGTTAAAAGGTTACCCCACCTTCGAGGAGTGTTCCTAAAAAACGAGCTAAAACCAATAAAACCAAGAATAAAAGAATGCGGAATAATTAATTTAGATAATGACAAAGGCACACATTGGACAGCATATCGTAAAAACAGAGACATTGTAATATATTTTGACCCGTTTGGTATACAACCTCCTAATGAGGTAATTGAGTATTTTAGGGGCAATAAAATATATTATACTACAGAACAGATACAAGATTTAGGTAGTACAATATGTGGTGATCTGTGTATATTGTTTTTGAAAACTTTTAATTTATAATAAAAATGGAATCATTTACAATAACTTTTTCTGGTACTGAACCAGAGTTGAAATCAGTGTTCTTTCCACCAATCGAATTAAATAGTGACTATGTGATTGGACTTGTCGATTTTCAGAGTTACAACTCTATATTTAACGTAAAGAAACCCCTAAACACATTAACATACTACAAGGTAAAACAGATTACAACTCCAA
This sequence comes from Nephotettix cincticeps, assembly GCA_023375725.1. Classification (NCBI taxonomy): domain Eukaryota; kingdom Metazoa; phylum Arthropoda; class Insecta; order Hemiptera; family Cicadellidae; genus Nephotettix; species Nephotettix cincticeps. The sequence goes on along the minus strand of CM041786.1, from coordinate 84,365,742 downwards.
AGGGTCTAGTTAAAATAGAAGCTTTAAATCAAGCATTTAATGGTAAGATTACAATCATGTTTAATAAAGGTGAAATTTTAATTAATAGCAAAATTAAACTAATTCATTATAAGGGTTTGATACCTAAGCTAAGTAAACATAAAGATAAAGAATCTATCAGAATTGACGAAGGCGAAGATGTATTTCATTATGATAATAAAGAGACTATCACAATTGAAATTCCAGAGGGAACGTATGAGGTGTCTGAATTAGCTAGAGAAATTCAAAAACATATCCCTGACTTTTTACTTACACCCGACAACATAACAATGAAAGCAAATTTACATAGCAAACACGTATTTGATTTTACAAAACCTTGTCTAGGATCTGTGTTATTGGGATTTCGGGGCTTATTTACTCCCGGTGTAACGTTTAAATCTACAAATAAAATCAATATTAATAATATAAATGTAATACGTGTAAAGTGTTATATTGCAAATGGCTCGTATTTAAATGGTGAATCAACCCATAGCATACATTCTTTCTATCCCGTTGTACCTCCTGGTTATAAAATAATAGAAGTTCCCAGAAATATTATATATTTTCCTGTAAATAAGAGGACTTTGGATGTCGTCACTATAACCTTTGCAAACCAACACGACAGGCCAATAGACTTTAATAATGAAGAAACTACAATTACTTTGCATATAAAAAAGATATGAGAACATACAAGAGTGGTTCTTCTACATTAAGTGCGCAGAACGCACGTTTCTTGCAATCTATTGGACTAAAATTAAAAAATGTAAAAAAATATATATATAAAAATGGAAACAGATTTTCTCGACGTTACAGGGAAATCCCAATTCGACGATAGTATAGCCAAGATTACAAACCATGCTTATACACCCCATAACACATTGGCTATAAATTACTCTGATGAAATTCGTATATGTATAAATAATCAAGACTTGCTAACACTCCCATGTAAAAGCTATCTGTATATTAAAGGTAAAATTGAAAATCATGGCTCGGGTCATTTCATAAATAACGCGTTTAGCTTCTTATTCGATGAAATTCGATATGAAGTGGCCGGTAAGGAGATTGACATTGTTAGGAATCCCGGAATTACAAGTTTAATGAAAATATTATGCTCCTATAAAAAGACATTGACCAATGTGGCCATTGACACTGACGCTAACTTGAAAGAATTTCATTCAAACGGTAAATTCAGTGTATGTATTCCATTAGAGTTGTTGATGGGAGTGTTTGAAGATTTTAATAAGGTTTTAGTGAATGTTAAACAAGAGCTGATTTTGAAAAGATCTAAAAACGATAATAATTGTATTTATATGACCGATGCAACGGCTGATCCTAAAACTCCAAAAATTGTTCTAGACACGATTCAGTGGGTAATGCCGCATATTATACCTTCTGATGGTGAAAAACTACAGTTACAAAAATTGTTGCTTCAAAATAAAAATCTACAAATTGCCTTTAGAAGTTTAGAGTTACATGAATTACCATCCTTTCCTAAAACAAAGAGAATGACATGGTCGTTAAAAACATCTACTAGTACGGAGAAGCCGAGGTATATTATATTTGGTTTCCAGACAGACAGAGACAATAAACCTCGAAAGAGAAGTGACGAGTTTGATCATTGCAAGTTGAAAAACTTGAAAGTATTTCTCAACTCTGAATACTATCCTTATAGTGATTTAAATTTAGATTTTGAAAGTGGCGATGTCTCTAAGGCATATGAAATGTTATTAAGGTTTAAAGAAACGTATTATAACACAAATATGGATCCCATGATAAGTCGAAGTGAATTTGTAAATAAATATCCCTTAATAGTAATAGACTGCTCTAGACAAAATGAATCTATCAAGGAAGGGGTCGTAGATATTAAGTTGGAAATTGAAACGAATGAAAATGTCAGTGAGAACACGTCAGCATATTGTCTAATAATTCACGATAAATTATTTGAGTACACTCCTTTAACAAATGAAATAAATAAAGTATAATAAAAAGAAAAATGAATATTAAAAAAGAGTTGATAAACTCTGCTAATCAAATAAGAGAGAAATATAGAGCATTGAAACGTGGGAAATACTTGGAAACTGAGGAGCGAATGAATGCATTTCAACCACTTATAGAACCATTGCAGGAATTGGTTAGTTCTAAAAATAATGAGGTTATTTCTAAGAGACCATTACCTATTGAATTCCAACCAATGACTCCGTCTAAAATACCAACCCCAGTAAAATCAATATTACCAACCCTTCTTAAATTAGATTTTGGTCTTTTGGCAAGTGAATATTTGGGAAATTATCTCAATAAAAATAATATTACAGATTCTACTTATGGTATTAGGAGAGAGGGAAACAAGTTTCTTATTGGAGATAAATTGATAGAAATTGCAAATGATGACATTATGATTAGTGAGAAGGCATATAAAGGCACAAAGGGTCTTTGGGAATTGTTAACATTAAAAGAACCTGTAAATTATAATGAGAATGATCTAGACAATTATAAAGAGATTCTTCAACTAACAAATGCTCATTTGAAAGGCTACAAGGCGGGTGCTTCGTTATCAGCCAACAGACACATAAAATACACCAATATAATTAAACCTTTATTTACAAAAACAGTGGGCAGTGGGTTGAGACAGGTTACAGGAAATAAAATAGACTATATTTATTATGACAATGTTAATGAGATTGTGGATAGGTTGAGGTTGTTGTGGTTATCCAAACAGGCTGGAAACACAGGAGTGGATAATGAGATTGATTCAATATTAGAGGAACTTAGAGAAAGTGGAATAATTTTTTAAATAAAAATAAATGTTTGTAGACAAGTTTTATCGAGTGTACAACCCTTATGAAACATACAAACCTCAGACAAGAGAGTCAAAGGGTGAATTCTTAGAGTTAAACGATAATTTTTGGGATGCTAAACAACATAAAATTACTAACGTAAGCAGGGCAGAGCTAAATAATCAGGTACCTGTGTTGGAACAGACACTGACACGACAAGGAGATTTGTTTGTTCAGGGTGAAAATAAATTTGAATTTATGCAATCAGAAAATAATCATTGGAATGGACGAAAACGAAAAATTAAAAATTTAGAAAAAGGAGAGGACATCTGTGATGCCGTTACTTTAGAACAAATACTTGTTAGAGATGGAGAAGAGTTTGTGCAAAATAATAAAAAATATAAATTTATGGAACAGAAAGATAGTAATTGGAACGTTAATCGGAAACGAATCGTAAACATACAAGACGGTCAGGATGTTAATGATTGTCCAACCATGCATCAAGTCTTACACAGAGATAAGACACATGCATTTAATGCTTTTAATGCTCGTATTACAAATGTATTTCGTGCTCGTGATAATCATGATGTTGTAATTAAAGATCATGTCATTTGTTATGATGGAAAGAATAAAAACTTTGACGCGAAAAATGAGACAATATCTAACGTTAAAAATGGAGTTTTACCGTCTGATTGTGTAACACTGTCTCAAGCTGTTACTCTGGATGAAAAGGGTGTTTTTAAATGTGGTGATTTAAATTTTTCTAAATTATTGATTGCAGATCCTACAGTTCATCCTAGTGGTTTAAGAATGTTAGATGGTAGCCCTTACTTACCAAATAATGGTGTGTATATTAGACAGGACGATGGAATAATAGTTAGTGCATCTGGCAGTGAAATAAAAACCATGAATAGTGATTTGAATATAAAAGTAAATAAAAAATGAGAGAAATTGCATATGAAATGCATAAGCCTGTCCGAAAAAACTTTCCAAGGAGGCATTTCAAATTAATCGGTATTAATGAAACTGTACAGATTGATTTAATCGATATGCAGTCTTACTCGAGACAAAACTCTGGATACAATTATATTTTAATTTTAATAGATACCTTTTCAAAGAAAGCATATGCAGCACCTGTTAAGAAAAAGACTGGACCTGTGGTAACGGAAGCAATAAAATCTATTCTTCCCGCTGGTGTAAAGAATATTCAGTCGGATAATGGTAAAGAATTTTTCAATAAACATTTTCAGAGCCTAATGAAAGAGTTAAATATTAATCACTATCATACCTTTTCAAGTACGAAAGCTTCCATCGCAGAACGTTTTATTCGGACCTTTAAACATTGGTTATTTAGAGAGTTTTCCGCTCAAGGAAGTTACACATGGTTGAACATTTATCAAAAGTTAATTGCAGAATATAATAATCGTGTGCATAGAACAATTGGTATGAGACCAAACTCTGTGAATGAAAGGAATTCAAAGAAAATACATAGGAGGTTGAGTCAATTGTATAAAAATAAATTTGAAAAGGCTAAATTTATAGTTGGAGATGTTGTTAGAATTTCAAAATATAAACATGTGTTCAGTAAATCGTATACACCTAATTGGACGGGTGAGTTGTTTACAATAGCAGAAGTAAAAAGTACAAGTCCTATTACTTATATATTGAAAGATGATAGAGGTAATATAATTAGAGGAGGATTTTATAAGGAAGAATTGTTAAAGACAAAATATAAGGACATTTATTTAGTAGAGAAGGTAATTAAACGTAGTGGGGATCGTTATTACGTTAAATGGTTGGGATTTCCAAGCAGATCATGGATTAATAAGAGCGATATCATAAGTTAGGTTGAGGTGTTGGTGGCTGTGGGACGAGCACATGGTGGTTGTGTGTTTATTTTTAATGAAAATTATGTTGTAAAGCATCATACAGTAGATTAGAAATGAATAAAGGTGGGATTTTTACAGATTTTTTACTTTTGTGTTATGAACAATGAGGCTAGGAATGGTGTGTGCTTTGTGAAATATTCGTTTATTTTTAATGAAAATGATGTTGTATAGCATCATACAATAGATTGGTAATGAATAAGGGCGGGATTTTTATAAATTGTTTAATCTGTCCAAAAATAATCCCCATACGAAATACATGGGAAAACGTGTCGATTCGGGCTTATAACCGGCCTATTGTATGATTTTTCACGTTTTAAGGGTTTTTAGGAGTGAGCTACCCTTAAAAATCAAAAATGAAAAAAATGCCTGGAGATACGGTGAATATACATAAAATACATGCTAAATTTCATCTAAATTGGACCAACGGGGTAGGCTGTGGCTCTGTACACATCCAGACACACAAACACACACACACACACACGCACACGGATAGACAGGCATCACGCCGAAACCCACTTTTTTCGATTCAGGGGACCCCAAAACGGATACACCCAATGTCAACTCAAATTCGAAAATTGTGACGAAAACAATACTTTCTCCATAAACTATTTATAAGAGGAGAAAGTAATATAAATTTTGCTTTATATATAACATTTTTGGTATAATGCAACAAATAACGCTTGATCGAGGATTCAATGCTATGTCAATAGCATATAATTTCAGGAATGACAAAATGTTATTGTTTAACATGGAACAAGTACTGTAAAAAATGTAAATAATCTTTAAAGTGTTAAAGTTTTTAAGTTTCAAATATTAAATGTTGGGTTTGCTTTAATTACATAAAATGTTGTTTTATTCCATAAATGTCTAAAATATCCTTAATATCTATTAAATTTGTCCCACATTTAATATTATTCTTGACAATAATATAATATTTTTTTAATATTTGATTTAAAAACATAATAAAATATATATTCTAGGATATATTTAAGTATATTTCGTGTAAATACAAATTGAATAAAGAAGAAAACACCAATATAAATCGTTTCAAACCCGTATTTAATCGCAGAGGTTTACAATAATATGACGTTGCGTCTTAGAAATATATTTAGCCAACATTGGCTAAGCTTGATGAAATATTGATCTGGTATAAAGCGTTGAAAAATTTCAATATCGATTATAGAGACCCTCAGACTGGTACATGTGGGACCTCGCTTAGTGGCCAACTCTGCTATCTAACCTTCTGCCTGTAAGTGTCGGATTATACATGGTGAACATTATTTTAGAATTCAGTCATATTCAACGTTCATTTTACATTTGTACGTTTAGTAAAAAATAATATAAATAACATGTATAAAATGTTTTAATTGTTATTAATTTTGATTTAAACAATTTAATTAAAATATAATAAAAAATGAGTAGTTAAATGCATCTTTAGTAAAAACTATTCAATTTGTTTATTTAATATTTTTTTCGAGTGTTAATATGATTTATTATTTTAGCTTAAAAATTACCTACCTATTCTTTATCAGGTGGGCAAATAAAATACTACACATAACCAAACCAAATTAGTTTTTCTTTTTAAATAAAACGTCTATTAAACTTTTGTAAACCCTTTTAAGCTGTTAGTTTACTGTCAGCAGTTACGTAAACTGAAACAATATCGTGGATATTTATCACCTCATCATGGCACCTAGCTGAATCACTCGAATAAATTCCTCCTTCAACATTTTATTGGTAGAAGAAGTGCCAAATGGTCTCACCAAATCTACTGCCTTTATTTGACTTACCTTTTTATTCTTTTAACAATTCCTTATTTTTAACACTCTAATTTTTTGTTTTACTATTTTAAATCGTGTTCTATATGATATAATAGCCTAATTACCCGTTCTTCCCATGGGTAAAAAAGCCTGACAGGTGTAGGACCTACTGATACATTTAAATTGTTGTTTACTAACTCTTTATATTGTAAAGTAACAACTGTAATAAAGTAATAAACATGTCTTTAAATAAAAATATTATCTCTATTGGAAATTAAAACATAATGTAATTTTAAATTGAATATTAAATAATTGTTCCATGTTGAAGTTGGAGGTGGTAAATAATTATACAGTTGAGGTATTTATATAGTAGTTTATTGTTAATCACTGTAATTTAGGTAATTTACAACAAAAATCAACTAATTTTAACTTTTACAAAATGTTTATTGTAAAAGGGTAAAAGTGTTCATAAATGGGTATTGAAATGCGGCAAAATAGAAAAAATAGCCAACTACGGGCACATTAATTGTTAGAAATGGTTTAATTCATATATTGTTGTAAGTAATTATATTTAATCTCCACCCGGGGGTGGACTAACCATAAGGATTTGGGTAAATTTTATTTTTGCAAAAACTCTGCAATAACTTAAAATAGTAAGTAAATTCATTATTAACAGCTTAGTTAAATTTAAACCTTTGGAGAAAATCGTTGATGTTTCCATGAAGTCATGCTGACTTGAATGTCTCAATTTATATTTCATATTTCGGAATTATTTTATTTTTATGTCAAAATAATTAAAAAGGCAGTTAGATTATTATAAATTAACTTTTATACTATAGATATGAAACTGAGATGGAGGGCCATATCGTAACTTAAGTTGCATTTTTTGCAGAATTTAAAGTAAATAATATTCTTTAATAACATGATAATTGTTTCATGTCAATTAATCATAGTTACTAAGGCTAAGATGAAAACGATTTATTCTGTAGAATGATCAAATATCATGATATTTCAATCTTAATGGTATCCATTGATATACTAGAAAATAAAGCAAAGGAAAAATTAATATTAATAATAATTAATAATAAGAATTGCATCATTTGTCTTTCAAATAAACACAATTCTGATGATGTAACACATTTTAATAATTACATATATATTTTTTACAAATAATACTAGATTTCTGCTTCAGACAATTTTAATAATTCTGTTTACTCCTTTCTTCTTTTAAATTCATTACTAAAACGGAAAAACTACTAACGAAAAGTTGGTTTTAGTATTAAGGTATTTCTAAATCGTTCGTGCAACATATCTTGGACGTGTAGGCCTACTCATATCACCGTCAATAGTCGCATGTCATGCATTGTAATTGTAATGCTTCTGTGTAACCATAGGCCAACCTATTACCATCAGTAATGACCAATTTACTGTAATCGGCTATAGCTCGACACGGGCTGTGTTTCATGTATGTACACTATATATCCAAAGGGATAATTAATTATTGATATGATATTTTGGTTGATATTGTAGCAAAAATTGTGTATTTAGCAAATCGTAAGGGCAATGTTTAGGCCAATTAACAATTCAAGATCTTTGTCTAAAAAACCTTGAATAATGTTTAGAGATTGTATAATATTTAGAAGTGTGTAATACATTAATACCAACAAAATACTTTTGGTCCGCGGAGTTTTCATATTTTAATATTACAATAAAAGCTTTGCAATAACACCAACTAACTGCTGCATTTCTGGACAAAACATGGATTGTAGTATAATACAGCGAAACAATATATTGACAAGACAGAACATGTCTAAGTTATTTTAATTATAACTAAATAATACGAATACTTAAAAAATGACTATTTATAGTTAATAAATCAGTTGTAAGTGTATTGTTTATGCTTCTTTGAAATATTTACTATGGATGTACCCCAAACTAACAAACGATCTTCATAATCATAATGCCACATCAATAAATGTCACACTATTAATATAAGGTTTGAATCATATACAATATTTGCATCATACTGATCAAATTAACAGTGGTAGTAGTGACGATCCTGTCATTCTCTTTTGAATAGCTGTATTGAAGAGGAAGGACTAGAGTCGTCACTCATCGGTTCAAGCCAAGGAGCCGAACCATTTCACTCATTGATACATGCCTAGGGGCAGGACCATGTAACTCATATCAATGAATAGCTGATTCATGCTTAGGAGCAGGATATAGACGCTAGTCGATACATGCCTAGGAGCAGGATATAGGCACTCATTAATACTTGCCTAAGAGCAGAACCTAGTCACTAGCTGATTCATGCCTAGGAGCAGTGTTTAGTTACTAATGAAAACCTGCCTAGGTGCTTAATCTAGTCCCTAATTCATTCATACCTGGGTCCCTAGGAGCAGGAACTATACACACATCGGTATATGCCTAAGAGCAGGACCTAGTCACTAGCTGATTCATGCCTAGGATCAGGATATAGGCACTCGTCGATACATGCTTAGGAACAGGATTTAGTCCCTAATTTATACATACCTGGGACCCTAGGAGCAGCATCTAGCCCCAGATTAATTTATACCTGGGACTCTGGAGCAGGATCATCGATACATGTCAAGGAGCAGTACATAGTCATTTATCGATGCATGCTACTAAATGTTTAGGTTCAATGCTATACCGATTTTAGTACTATATTAATAAACTACATTTTAATGAGTTGAGGGCTGTGATTATACTATTGTTGCTTAATGAATGAATTTAGGAAGATCATAATCTTATCAATACGTGATACTAAATCGGTAACAGGTTCAATGATATATCTGATTTTCTTATCATCTTTAGAGGTCACCAAAGAATTAAACACCTAGTAATGTATACGTGTCTTGAGTCTTTGACGACCTCACATGAGAAATAATAATACTATCTATTTGTTTCAACTAGTTGGTATTTAGGAATGTATAAGATTACTCATAATGAAAAGTATTTGAACCATTGTTATTTATAAAAATTTATAAAATTAAGGTCCAAAATATTTGAAATCACTATACAGTATAAGATATATGATTCTACCTAAATCTTCTGTTCATATATTTTAACGGATATTTCATGGATGGCGTAGGTGGGTTCATGTTATTACTAATGGCCTTCGTGCTTGTTTGTACAAATGGTTGTTTTTACTAGAGATTTTTGCTATCCGTATTATATTTATCAAATACTTATATATATTCTATTGTATATACCATTTTAATTTACAAATAAAAAAATTCAGGAAGAACGTAGTATATTGCAAGCACTCACTGTATTTTATTCTCGATAGTCAAATTTAGAGAGATCTATTAATTTTTAATTTTTTTTGCATTGGGAAGGATGATCTCAGTGAATTGTAAAACTAAATTACACAGAATATGGCTTGGCTTCTCTGAACGAAAGCAAAGAGCCCTTGATAACCGGATCGTTCTTTATTGGTTTTTAAAATTACATGGAATTAGATGAACGTGCTTGTTGTATACCTGGTTTGAGCTTTGAAAAATCTGCACAATCTTGAGATTAGACTATCTTAAATTTTAATAAATAAGTGTAGGCAATTTTAATGTCATCCAAACATTTCTTAGGTATTGTGCACGTTTATAATTGCTTCAGTAACATTCTAGAGAGCCAAATTTGTAATCCAAGTTTCCTTATCATATGTAATGTTCAAAAAGAAGCTTTATATTTAACCATACAGTTAAAGAAGTATATGTTCTGTATTTTTGACCTAAAGGTTCCCACGAGTGTCTCATGTTATGGTTATGCAAACCATCATACACATCTTAACTAATACTAATTTTTGGAACTCATGGAACATCATGGAACTCTATGTAAAGCTAAACAACTAATTTCAGATATATCTGTATATTGAATTATCCTCTGTAATATTTTATTTAATTGGATTTTTAAAATCATATTATAACTACTTAAATGATTGTTGTCAATAATCCGAATTTATTTCCCCTTGGTCTGTTAGACAATAAATTCATAAACGCCAAACGCTGGCAAATTCATTGTTGGACAATAATCTCAGTCAGCTCATTGCATCTACGGTTAATATACTGGGAACCACACACTTTAAAATATAAATGTAATGACAACTATCCAGATGTACTGATGGATTATGGCTATATATGCGCATAAATAATATTATTTTATTAAGGAAATTTTTATTTCATATTTGTAACTAGTGCAATAAATTATATTGTTCAACCAAATTATTTATGAACATAGACTGTAGTAGAATAATATAATTACGAATGATAATTAAGTATATAGTGCATTATGTTTATTATTATATTCAATAGAATATAATAGCATTTAGAAGAAACATTGAAATAAAAAACTGCCCAACTGGATAGAAGTCAAGATCTTAGCATTGAAGAGTTCAGGTATTTTCTCTCTGCTAACGACATTCGTGACAGAGAAGAGTGATTGGCCAAGTTTTACGAGGAGAGTTTCCCGCCAACTGATCACGTGATCCCCAGGATGATTGTTACACCTTCCTGTCACGACGGTAATTTCCGGTTCAGGCTCTGTGTTTAATTTCTAATAAAAATCTAAAATAACGTCCTAATTGGAACGTTAGTTTTGTTTAGATTGTTATTTAGTTATTTTAGATCGGATCGCATGTTTCCCAAGATAAGATTAAAGTATATATATGTATATATCTTATATTTTTAATTGATTAACCAAGAGGTGCCAGCTCTAACGGTGTCTGGAATCACAACTAATAACTAGAGGCTCAACTAACATAACATGAACTATTAAGGTAGTGGGAGCGAATAAATCAACTATTAAAAACATATTTTTAAAAGTTTTTTTATGGTTGTAACATATACTTTTGCATAGTTTTTTAATGATTTTTAGTAAACAATTTTTCAAGATTTAGTGCGTTTTTTTTAGAAAGAAGTGTAGGAAACATAACTATGCTTTTGCTAAAATTTTGGTAGAGTGCACGAAAGGTCTTTCACGTGTTGTAAGTGAAATTTGAAAAAATACGAAACGAAATTCATATACTACAGAAAACGAATTTGCAAAGCAACGATCAAATACAAATAATTGATTTCAAAAATGTTTTACAGTCATGGCCCCACCAAGTTTTAAAAACTTCAATAAGCTTACTGTATTTTAATTTTGAAGGAAGCTCAGAAACTCAATCTCAGGAAGCTTGCATGAAACAATCACATAAGCGTAATAATAAGCGACACTAGCGCCGACCTAGTGGTTTTCGGTTGACCTTGCGCCACTCAACCTCCAGGGATTAGGATTTCGGGGATTTAGGATTTTACCTAAACACTTTTTTTACTCAAGCAATAATTTAATATGCATTCTATTATGTTGTGCAAGAGGGACATACCTGTAGACTATGTCACGACTTTTGAACAGACGGATATAATGAGCTACTTCCATGCAGATGATACATTATTATACCAGTATTTCAAACATGTAGGGCTCACAAACCATACTGTATTGAAAATGGTACATGATCTAGTAATTTCAAAATACATGTTTGAAAACAAATAGCATTTTTCCTCTTCAATTTTCAGCTGTTAAAATGTTAATTAAATTATTTTTGTCTTAAGTATAAAAAATTGAATGACATTTGATCATAAAAACCAAAAGAAATATACGAACCATTAAATAATCTTTTACTAACATTAAATTTAAAGAAGCTATTAAAAGTTCTTATACATCATCCCGGTTGATACCATGTTACAATATCAATTTAAGAAAGAAAATAAGGAAAACATGCCTAAACAAAACTGCCGTAGCTTTTCTCAAGGCCATTGTGGTCAGGATTTTGTTATCGTCAGATTTAAAACTCTGAACACGTACCAGGATAACTGGCAGAATCGTGTCGCCACCATTTCGTTAGCTTCTTGTAAGGAATTTTCAATTAAAATATTTTTCGTAAACTAATATTTCAAAGTTGGTTTTAATAATGAATCGATAGTATATTATTAATAACATATATGGCCTAGAGCTCTATTTTTAGTTAGGGTATTAGTAATTGTATCCAAAGGTATGCAATTATCCGTGTGACAAGAATTTTCGATGGCTTTTCGTTAACAACCATAATTATTGAAATCTATGTTAAGTATAGTAATTGTAATTCACAAATGATCGTGTCATCAACAAAATATTCGTTAGTTAAGCTTCTTATTTACTCTGCATAGCCAAAAGTGTTTAATATCACTATTTTAACTAGCCCACTTTTACTGCTACCATTATTAATGGTTTTTGAAATATTTAATAACGAAAGCCAGTCTCCATTGACGATGGATGAGCTGTTCCGTTGCTCCATACGAGTTGTTAACAGTACGCATATTGGATATTGGATCCCTTACAACAATCTCCAGACGCAAATAATAATCAAAAATATGTGATATCGACCTCCAAATAATTTAGGCCTGAGGACACCCTAACTGCATTCTTGGGGAGTTTTTAGAATCTAGGCTCTAATCGTATGTTTAAATTGTAAATAATTTTAATACAGAACAAAAACAAAACTGTTTATTCTCAATATTATAGTCATAGAAAACTTATTAGTCTAGTGAAATGAATTATAGTTTGATAAATATTGAAAACAAGTATTATAATTATAGACCATCTAGTAAGATTTTACAACTATGTTTTGACTCTATAAGAGAAAATATTTATTAAAACCTCAGAATAAGTAGTTTTGTGATTTAAGACCTCAGAAGTAATAAAGTAATAATGGTATTATGTATTGGTTAAAACACGTCACAGCACTCGCTAATTACTTTATATTTAAGGGTATTAATGCGTTTAAATCGTTATATTAGCTAAAATAAAGTATTTATTTGCATTCAGAGAACATACAAATAGCGAAAAACAACCAATAAACAAAACTGTAATTTAAAATTGGTTAAACAAATGTTAATTCAATTGCCACACCAGGCTCAGGTTATACGAGACTCTAGACAATACATAAATCCATGGTGACATTTTGACAACACCTAAAGCCCAAGGTGTCACATGGGAAATGTATCGTTGACCTGTGTTGCAATCTTATGGGATGGTAACACGAATACACAACATTCAATCCTGATAGGCCTACCGATTCATTGTGTAGAAATAGCTGTTAACACAGTGTCGGAAAATACTTTTTAATTAATAATTTATAAGACGAAAAAATGGAACAGTTTCATGTTCTGCTCTGGTGGTCACATGGTCAAACCCGGGTCTGGTCACAATTTATGAAGGGCTATTGATCAATTGGCAAAATAACAACAAACTGAAGTTAAACAATAACAATTTTATGATTTTGACGGATCTAACAATCGGCATAACTACAACACGACGTTAAAGAAGATCGTTAAGGATGGTAACAGAATTAAAGTAATAAATATTTGTAGTCCCCTTAAATTAAGTTTGATATGCTACAGTATTAGGATATTTAGCTAAATTTACATTTTTAATTGGAAGAACTGAACATGTAATATATAAATTTGTAACAAATATCATCATTATCCAATACTATAATACGAGCAAGGTTCGTATATATATGGCACGCATTGCACATGGATCTCGAAAACGGCTCAAACAATTTTATTTTAATTTTGGAAATTACTAATTTCCGAGTAGAAAATAAGTTCTAGATAGTGTCAAGGAAAATTCCGATTTCCTTGTAATATTAGGTTTAAAATTTAAAAAAATGAACATTACGCTTATGGAGAATCAAATGTAAACAGTAAAAATCAAAACATCTGTTTATGACCGTTTGACAGTTGTTGAATGAAGATGGCGATGCAAAATTTGTAAATAGAGGTTTTGCATAAATATTTTTTTATTAAATAACCAAACAATTTGTAAAAACTAATGGGCAAAATAACTGTGCAAAATAAAAGCAGAGAAAAGTATTTCCAAAATCATTTATGTTTAGACAGAAAACTAATTCATTATATCGCTTGAAGTCAGTGTAACAAACCAATTACTTGATGTAAATTAAATTTCTCTTTTACTTTTCAATCCTCATTCAGTTTCTAACAAAATCAATTGATAACAGTCTAATAATAACTGTATGCATAATTAAACAGTAAATGATCAGAAAAAAATTTAGGTTGGCTAAAAGACCTTAAATTGGTTTGACAGACGCCAGAACTCAGTGGTTGAATGGTAGCGCGATGACTTCGTGAAACGGAGGTTGCGAGTTCGATCCCCGTCTGGGGACCACACTTTTTCCATTCTGATGACTTTGTGTCACCATTCATTCTTCTACAATCCACTTAACACAGAGAGAAGCGCCCCATGGTCAATGCCAATTCCATACACTGGACCGACCATTCAAAGTATAATCCGAAATCGACTGCGTGTCGCCAGTCATTCTTCTAAAATTCTAAAATTTGGAATAAATAGCATTCTTATTCTTTATTTACTCAGCACAGAAAGAAGCATTCTATTGCCAATACCAAATCCATACACTGGACCGACCATTCAAAGTCCAATCCGATATCGACGTCGTGTCACTATTCATTCATCTACAATCCACTTAACACAGAGAGAAGCGTTCTATTGCCAATGTCAATTCCACACACCGACCAGTCTAAGTCCAATCTGATATCAACTGCGTGTCGCCAGTCATTCTTCTAAAATTCACCCAGCACAGAGAGGAGCATCTTATCGCCAATACCAATTCCATACACTGGACCGACCAGTCAAAGACCAATCTGATATCAACTGCGTGTCGCCAGTCATTCTTCTAAAATTCACCCAGCACAGAGAGGAGCATCTTATCGCCAATACCAATTCCATACACTGGACCGACCAGTCAAAGTCCAATCTGATATCAACTGCGTGTCGCCAGTCATTCTTCTAAAATTTACCCAGCACAGAGAGGAGCATCTTATCGCCAATACCAATTCCATACACTGGACCGACCAGTCAAAGACCAATCTGATATCAACTGCGTGTCGCCAGTCATTCTTCTAAAATTTACCCAGCACAGAGAGGAGCATCTTATCGCCAATACCAATTCCATACACTGGACCGACCAGTCAAAGACCAATCTGATATCAACTGCGTGTCGCCAGTCATTCTTCTAAAATTTACCCAGCACAGAGAGGAGCATCTTATCGCCAATACCAATTCCATACACTGGACCGACCAGTCAAAGTCCAATCCGATATCGACTGCGTATCGCCATTCATTTTTATACAATCTTCCCACTACCGAATTTCCTCGTGTTCACCCCTAAATGGCACGAATTCTCATTTTCAAGCCCCTAGTTGCCTTCTTATATTCAATGACTTAGCTTGATAGTGAAATAACAGTTCGTTCGTATGTACGCTCACTGTAGGCCAGTAATATAATTTGATGGCAGAATTAATTTTGTTTTGTATTTACTTATTAAATTATTTTTGTAGATATCGTATATGATCGAAATTAAGTGTCTCAAGGATTACCTTATTTATAGACTGTATACTGTGTCGTCAACTACCAGGTTTACGTTATATTTACAGGATGACGTCATAAAAATCCCTCAACAAAAATAGGCACCTTTGTCTCTACTGCGACGGAACCTTAAGTCTAGAGAATTTTTAATTCGTACAGTTTTTCTGCTCAATTAAAAAAATTTAAATCATCATCATTATCGAGATATGGTTGTACTACGAGAGGTTACTGAGCGGCTCCTGTATCGGTCACCTCCGGCCGTATTAGTTGTTAGCCTTTGCCATTAACACCTCGCTGTCATCAATTTCAAGGAAGTTAACGTAAATTATTAGTAAAAAATTATTAATATCTGAAATTTACATGAATGAATATTGTTAAATGTTAAGTCCATTTTTACAATTAATGAAACCTATTAATAATGGCTCCTCTTAAAGTAATGAGTTAGTAAATAAGGCTATATGAAAAGACAATACTGCAAGAAAATTATTGATTTTTTTATATTTTATAACGACGGAATAGGTGAATGCTATTTTTTAGTTAATAAGTAATAAATCAGAGTGGTTGACATAGCTGTCGCCACCACCTGCTCAAGGCGAAGCGACCCGCGCTGGTGGAGTCTGATTAATGGTACACTGTATCAAAACGCTACTTATATATCTTATGGCAAACGATATATTACCTTCTACACCACAGATTTTAATTGTTCCGTACGTTATAGAGTTACGGAGTAATTAGTGACGGTGTTAAACTAGGATTATTTAACTCACCGTCTGGAGTAAAAAAATAGTTTGATCCAGTGCCAACTACTATGTAATATAAATATGTAGTCGTAAGTCAGAGATTTTTCTGTACCTGATGATGCTTGTCTGTAGTGAACCTTATTTATATATAGGTTTCATTAAATTAGCCTTATCAAGTTGATGGTAATAGATTTATAAGGGTCAAAGAATATGATAGCGTAAATAGAATGAAGCAGATTAGTGGGCAAAATAGTTATGAAAAAATGCATAAGATAAAAAAAACTTAAAAAAGAGGAAGTTATATTCATTTTTCTTCCTCACACCTTAGTGTAAGGAGAAAGTAGGTATAGCAAAAACAACGACGAAAATAAAAAGTTGACGTCTGCTGGCACATTTGTGGCCGTGGACTTAAAGAGGTTAATAACCTACTACCTGCGAAATCTAAACCTGCATACGAAAAAAACATAAAACCAGTTCTTAAAGTGATAAAGTGAAAATAACGTGTGTTCATTTTCGGAATATGTTTTAATAACGTAATTAGTAACGTATATTGTTTTTAAAAGTCTGAGTGTTGTTGATTGTAAATACAATATTGTATGCAACGAAAATATTATGCCTTATAGACACTCGATAGATATTTAGAACACTCGCTTCATAGACTACTATAAAGTCACAATAGTAGTCCTATGACTGTATGACTGCTATGACTGTTTAAGCCATGTCTTGTCTAATTTAACTATATAGAGATTAATTATTTTAAACAATCAAATTTAAGAAATAATAATGGTTATCATTATTTTTTCTTCAAGCACAACGAATATTTCATGTTAAATATTATATAATATTCGAAATTTCATGTTAAATATTTTAAGTTTTTAAGGTACAATTCTCGGCATCCAGTGACTCAAAAAGATTTTAACTCTCCTATGGAGTGGGAACAAAAGTTTCGAGTCTCCTTCTCTAGTGCCTTCTCCCCTAATGCCATATGGAAAAATTAAATTTTGACCCGGATACGTTTGAAGTTTAGAGTGCATTACTTTATGCATCAATGTTATAAATTTATACGTCCTAGCTTCATTTAGTTTCAACCACTTTAAATTATGATAAGAAGGCGTCATGTGGTCGTCAGGCCTCAAACTCTTAATGAATCTGTAATCATTTTGAGTTCTTTGTATGCTTATCCCAAGGCCAACAGTCATATTATGATAAACAACAGAGCAATAATTGAAAATCAATATTACTAATGTCTTTACCAAAATGCTTTTATTGATTAAGGAGTAACTACAGAAAACCTTTTAAGTGCATTGCCGAAAAAATTCGATTGGTTGTCAAAACTATCTCCAAGTCACTATCTATAAGCCAATCTATCTCATTGTATTATTAATTTGTAAGTCCAAAATGTGTAATTATGATGTCTAATAAGGATGTGTGTAATGATAATAATAATAATAATCGTTCCGTCAACGTTGATGAGAGAAACATTGTCAATATTATAATTCAATTTAGTTTTAAGTTTAGGTCAACCAATGAAAAATAGGTTGTGGTTATGTTGTAATAGTTCCATTAGTTTGTGACGGTGGTAGAGACTGGACCGATGGTGTAAGTACGCCACGTTATCTCCTCCACCTTCTGCACCCAAGCCCCGCTAAGTATGTATGAGACTCAGGGCACTGATCTCTCACTGTCTTGCGCTTGAAGCAATGCATATTTCTCATTAAGAACAAGTTTGTTGAAAATATAGGTTTTATTTTAAAAACAGCACAATTAACTAACAAAACCAAAACCAATCTCGTAGCTTTGGGAATTAGATGTGAACGGAATTAAAGATCCAAATTCAAAAATTCACAAGTTAGAAGAAGAAACTGAAGCTAGAGAGTTTTTTTAACAAGTCCGTTCAGATTAATGACGATTGTCGTTTTGAGGTTCCTTTACTTTGGGAAAAAAGGACATCCACCTTTGCCAACCAATGTCAGTATAGCTGTTAAAAGACTTGAATCAACTGTGAAAAAGCTTAGGGAAAAGAAAACATATTATGTTTATGATTCCGTGTTCAAGGAATGGGAACAAGAGGAGATCATTGAAGAAGTCCCATTCACCAGATTTCGGTAAGTGGGGCCATTACTTGCCTCAGTACCACCAAGGCAGACCTGACCAGAAACTCTCTTCAATAAAATGGCAAGGAAACTGAAAGAAAAGTCGTGTCAAGAAGTGGCCGGACTCTTGAAGACAACAAAGACTTGACTGGTAAAAAAAGGTTACTTGGAGACTGTTGAAAAACTTGTGACATACTTTCCTCAAGGTGGAAGGATGTTAAAATATGACTGACTGTTCCATATGAATTTAACTTTCATTTTTAATCAGCACTTTCGTTTGTTATAGATTTTTTGTTTATTTTTTGACACTAGTTGGTTGAATATATTAAAAATAAGATAAACTGATTTTAGTATTTAATTTTGTTGAGAAAGAACATTTGTTTCTTTGAATTTTATGTTCAAGTGTTTTCCTAATATTCAAAGAAGAAATAAAAGGTACAGCCACTAATAATCCATAAGGAATCTCACTAAGATTTCTCAAGGAGGCAATTGCTTTGCATCAAATTTTCCCCAGGGTCTCAAGTTGGCGGCTTGTGACCGTTTAACGTGAGTCAATATTCGGATAATCTGGGCGTATAAGGGGGTCCAACAATATTTGAAAATAGAAGCCTAAAAATGTGTATTTATGATACTTAAAGCACATTTCTCTGTAACCGTGGTGAAGAAGTTTACATGTACAAGTGGCTTAGAAAAAACACACCTACATAATAAAGTGGCTGGAGTGAGCAACGACATAACTATGACATAATTTTATTTAAAATAATAAAATAAACTACTGATAAAGAAACTGTAAATGTCTTATACTTAAATTAGGAAATATAATGAATATGAATAATGAATATAACACTTAATTTCGTTTAATTCGTAACATTCGGTCACAAGAATCGCTCCGAGTATTAAGGTTGCCTGCGTTAGAGTATTGATGAGTTAGAACATCACAACCAAACATTGAAAATTAATTTAAATAGAAAATAATTTGCTTCGTATTTTAAACCCATGACGAAATTGTGAAATTATGAAGATCAATTTTTAGGGGTGAATATTAGTGGAAGAGACGGAAAGAGATCCGTACATTAATCGCGAGCACCGAGCATCCGTCTCGTACAGCGTCACATCGACACATCTTCAGAGTCGATTGAAAGGGACTTATCAAGTTTCATTTAAACATGAGACATGTCGTGAATAGTGGGAATTTCCAATGCAATAATTTTATCGGGATATTCAATCGCTTTTTACTTTTCACTACAAACCCGTTGTTTCTTTATGGTTACTTACATCATGTCTCTTTTTTATATAGTATTTATCACCGAATCTGTACTTTTACTTAATGTAGTGACTTAACACGAAAATTTTTTATAATTGAATAAAATATATTGATGGTATACATATTGTGATGCGTGAAACATCCACCTGTGATTATAAGGTCTACTATAGCCGTGATAGATATCAGTCGTATGATCCGTCAGTACATTGAGCCGATTCAATTAACCCGAAGCATTCCATCTGAGATTTAATGGTGGAGGTAATAATATGCTTTGGGTTTTAAAACAGAACCTTGTTACAGATTTCCCCACATTCAGAACCAGTATGCATTTTAACTACGATATTATTCAATCAGTAAAGTTTTATTCTCATTGAATCCATACACGGTGTACGTATTTTGTTCATAGGTTATAACACAGTCATAGCAAACATGTTATCAAATTAACTGAACGAGAACTTCAGTATCACCACCACCTCTTGCTCTTATCTAAATCAATCAATAATATGTTAAAGTTATAAAATATCTAAAAACGTATTTCAATTTTAAGTTGAATGAAATTTTAATTTTATCAAGCTCTGGGCTCATTAATAGTTTCTGAAGGTTTTTCAAATTCTATTTCGCCTGAGACTCTTGATTGCTCAGACACTTGATTGCTTGCATTGTCGCTTGCTAAGTGAATTTCTATAGAATAAGGAATTAACTGTAATGATTCAAACTTAATCGTAGGTTAATCTACGAAGTTATATCAATCTACACGATAATAAAATGGGAAAATAATAAGGGTAGTAGTACGTTTTACTCGACGAGGAACAAAAAAAATGTTTAATTAGGTCAGCTGTATGTATTACTAAGATTTAACAAAATATTGCAAATTACAAATATTGCAAAATATTAGGGATATTTATGCCAGTTTGTCTATAATCTTAGAGATAACATGGGGCATGAGCAAGTAGGTGTGCTGCATCGAGGAACGAAAAATAGCTAGCATACATTAATAGATTTTAACTATATAGAGCTCTTTCTACTAATTTGAAATACTGATATACAAATTGAAGGATAGCTTTACTTAGCTACCTACGATCTAATAATCATATTGGAAAATGAAAAAAAATTTTAATATGTTAAAAAATACAGTTTTATTCCTCGTGGCAGAACATTAAGCCTAAGCAATGTCAAATATCAAGTTGAATTTTTAATTTTATTTTGCTTAGATAACCAATAAAACCTTAATCTAAGACCTAAATTATATTTTTATGATCATAGTCTGGCCTGTAATACTGTTACAAAGTTAATATTGTTGATATAGCGTTTGAACGTTATTTTCCACTATTATTAACAATAGTTTGTTTATAAAATGAAAATATCAGATTCATAGCTTATTAATGTTTTAAATTTAATTAATTAAAGAAAGATAGTACATTATTGAAAAGCTGAATTCTTCATTCTTTAGATATTTGTTATTATTAAAATTGTGAAAACTGGCTTATCGTGGTGTGGTATAACACTTGTTATCGAAAAGGAATTATTATGTGTAATGATTTCTTATTGTTTAATTCTGTAAAAAAAGTTTGAATGGCATCCAAGTGCAGATTGAAGTCAATTGGCCGTCAACAAGGCACGATTGTTGTATCACGTGACTCTCTTGGCGGGAAACTTATCTCGTTAAACTCGGTTGAATAATCAATTACATGCGCAGATTGATCAAACAGTTGCTTAGTTTGGCGCTGCACGTCGCATGGATTGCTGCAAGACGGCTACACAATAGTAAGGAAACGATGAATAAACAGTAACAAGAATGGAGTTGGTCAAAATATTACCTAGTTTGTCATTAGACATCACTATTGTTAGCTATGTTGCGAGTGGAAAAGTTGAAGGATATGTACTGTAATTACAATGTACTGGGTATGGGTATGTACTGTTACGGAAATTCTGAATATACTATAAAATAAATAGAAAGGACACACTTTGTCAGGTAAATGGGGAAAAGGTTCTCCTTAATTAAACCTAAAATGACTTCATTTCAAATTGAATGGTTGGTGCATATAACAATAAATTGAAATGAAAGTTTCTGATGTTTCATCAAAAATATTAATTGGAAGTTTTACACCTTTTATGAAGTAAATATCTAAGGAGGGTAAGATCTAGTTTTTGAACGACTTCAATGATTTAATTTCACAGACAATACAGGTAAGCCTTATAACCATTAAAAATATAATAATAATATAATAAATAAATCAGTTAATAAAAAAATATTTAATCTACATACTTAATTTTTGTATTGGTTTTTCCAACGTAATTCGCATTCGTGTCATTTTAGCAAAGGAGGTGAAGATGATTGAAAATATCCTTTCCTGAAGTGGCCAGCTATTGGTACCCATATTCCCGGACCGGAGTAAAGCAATGTATAGGCTACGACATTTTGACACTTGGACTATTTACTTAGTGACCGTTTCACTAGGCGGGGTTGTAATTCTGATGAATGATAATATTCAGAACCAAACATATAAAATGATAATACAGAAAAACGCTGGATATAACAAAAAGCATATAAAAGCATAAGGTTCCAAGGGACGCTTGGAAAATACAAAAGCGAGACGGCCATATTTTAAAAAGGTGAGAACAATACAGAGAGAAGACTATAGTGTAGAAAAACGAATACGTCATGATGCTTTGGTGTTACTTCGGTACTATCAGGAGATTGCTTTAGGGCCTCAATACAAAATATGTCATGGCCATAGATATTCTTCTTGGACATTTACCCCCAAAATATTTTTTTATCCTCATATTTATGATTTTTAAAGATCGGTAGCGGAATACCATCCAACTCTACAAAATTCCTACACACTGACTAGATTAAGAGATTGCAAAAGTCTCCAAGAAGAGAGGCATCTGTTGTGCTGCAAAACAACAGTAGTATCAGTGGCCAGCAGAACCTTGGTCATCCTACATCAGGGTGAAGACACTGCACCGGCAACAGTCTCCAAGAGGAGAGGCCTCTGTTGTCCTGCATAACAACAGTAGTATCAGTGGCCAGGAGAACCTTGGTCATCCTACATCAGGGTGAAGACACTGCACCGGCAACAGTCTCCAAGAGGAGAGGCCTCTGTTGTCCTGCATAACAACAGTAGTATCAGTGGCCAGGAGAACCTTGGTCATCCTACATCAGGGTGAAGACACTGCACCGGCAACAGTCTCCAAGAGGAGAGGCCTCTGTTGTCCTGCATAACAACAGTAGTATCAGTGGCCAGGAGAACCTTGGTCATCCTACATCAGGGTGAAGACACTGCACCGGCAACAGTCTCCAAGAGGAGAGGCCTCTGTTGTCCTGCATAACAACAGTAGTATCAGTGGCCAGGAGAACCTTGGTCATCCTACATCAGGGTGAAGACACTGCACCGGCAACAGTCTCCAAGAGGAGAGGCCTCTGTTGTCCTGCATAACAACAGTAGTATCAGTGGCCAGGAGAACCTTGGTCATCCTACATCAGGGTGAAGACACTGCACCGGCAACAGTCTCCAAGAGGAGAGGCCTCTGTTGTCCTGCATAACAACAGTAGTATCAGTGGCCAGGAGAACCTTGGTCATCCTACATCAGGGTGAAGACACTGCACCGGCAACAGTCTCCAAGAGGAGAGGCCTCTGTTGTCCTGCATAACAACAGTAGTATCAGTGGCCAGGAGAACCTTGGTCATCCTACATCAGGGTGAAGACACTGCACCGGCAACAGTCTCCAAGAGGAGAGGCCTCTGTTGTCCTGCATAACAACAGTAGTATCAGTGGCCAGGAGAACCTTGGTCATCCTACATCAGGGTGAAGACACTGCACCGGCAACAGTCTCCAAGAGGAGAGGCCTCTGTTGTCCTGCATAACAACAGTAGTATCAGTGGCCAGGAGAACCTTGGTCATCCTACATCAGGGTGAAGACACTGCACCGGCAACAGTCTCCAAGAGGAGAGGCCTCTGTTGTCCTGCATAACAACAGTAGTATCAGTGGCCAGGAGAACCTTGGTCATCCTACATCAGGGTGAAGACACTGCACCGGCAACAGTCTCCAAGAGGAGAGGCCTCTGTTGTCCTGCATAACAACAGTAGTATCAGTGGCCAGGAGAACCTTGGTCATCCTACATCAGGGTGAAGACACTGCACCGGCAACAGTCTCCAAGAGGAGAGGCCTCTGTTGTCCTGCATAACAACAGTAGTATCAGTGGCCAGGAGAACCTTGGTCATCCTACATCAGGGTGAAGACACTGCACCGGCAACAGTCTCCAAGAGGAGAGGCCTCTGTTGTCCTGCATAACAACAGTAGTATCAGTGGCCAGGAGAACCTTGGTCATCCTACATCAGGGTGAAGACACTGCACCGGCAACAGTCTCCAAGAGGAGAGGCCTCTGTTGTCCTGCATAACAACAGTAGTATCAGTGGCCAGGAGAACCTTGGTCATCCTACATCAGGGTGAAGACACTGCACCGGCAACAGTCTCCAAGAGGAGAGGCCTCTGTTGTCCTGCATAACAACAGTAGTATCAGTGACCAGGAGAACCTTGGTCATCCTACATCAGAGTGGCAACCATTCCATGGAAGTCAAGCCTGATTCATCTGGATCTAATTAATGATTTGGAAGCTGAATCTCATGCTCTTTGATTATGAACGAAACCATTAAGACCAGTGAAGCCTATACGTCTATAGACATACACTTTTTATTTACAAATATTAATCGTATGTAAAGGAACGTCTCAAAAAACGCAGTGTACTGCTGATATTAGAAAACCCTCATCAGTCTTTTAAAGTTTAGTTGGTAAAAATATGTCCTTTGATGAAAATTAAAACTGTTCAGCATTATTTCGATGCCTATTGATGGATTATAGTGTAGCCTAATATCACGGCATTTCATTTTGGTAACCCAAAATCTAACTCTGCCTTTAATTGAGAAACATTCTGCTCTTTCACTACTCTTATTTCAGTAGCTTAGATGTTGTTTTTCTCAAACAAATTTCAACTGATACCCCTGTGCTGTGCTTCTATAAACACAAAACTTACACATAAATGAAACAACAAGTAGGAAAATCTAAAAATCATTTCACGTTTCATGGATTACAAAATGTTTTAATGCGAATAAAATACAAATACCTAAATAATATTACCAAAATATAATTTTTCATCCATTTTATTTTAGTTGCTTATATTTATTTCAAGAATTAATCTATTATACACTGGGTAAAAAACCAGTTTATCGATTTTAGAGGTAAGAGAGACGTCATCAAAGGTGATGCAGGGCTATAGATGATAGATAGGGAGGAATATATTGGAAATGCCTCCAATAGCTATCGTGGTAGCAGTCCTCTGGCACGCAATAAGGCGTGAACCCTACTAGCATTCAGTTTATCATTGTCTCTGGGAAATAGGTAAATGCAAGTGGTAATACCTTCCTCTTTACTAAGATTATAGTTTTAAGATTGAATATGTGATTATAGAATGTGATTATGTGCTCATAGAATTTATTAATCTGAACTAAGTTTTTAAAGATAGCTTTCGGTTAAACGTTAAAAATAAATAGTTCGTTTAGATAGATTGATAAACCATTTATGAAATACTTTTATCAAAACTTTAAGAAATAGCATATATAGCTTATATGTCTAAAGGGGACTTTTTCTGTTCTTAGAAACAGCTATCCTTATAACCATATCACATCACTAACCTTATGTCACTTCCGTTTCAAATCCTGGTCAGTCAGATTGCCAATCCCCATCTCTAGAGCTAAGACATATCTTTGTCAAAATTTATAATAATAAACAAAGTATTTAATTATTTTACCTAAGACATTTTATTTTATATTACATTATTGTTTTAAAAGAGAGTTGTTAAAAGTCCTCTTACTATAGGCCTACTTGTCAATCATATGTGAAAAATCGAAACGCTTATGTGACTGAGATATGTTTATGGAAAGTTAATGTTTTACTAAACACAATTAACGGTAAAATAACCACAGATTAGTGAGTTTAATTGGCTTATAATATTTTAAAACAATGTCCAAACACTTGACATCATTGTCGTGTTGAATCCCATCATCTTGGTAATTAAATGTCAACAATGTAGTTTGATGCTAGGGCTAGGTAAATATTATTCTCAGTCTCAGTCGATGTGATAGAAAGATAATAATTATTATTATTAACAAAGAGGTTTCAAATTGTTTATGGAATAATAATTTTTTTAAGCTATATTAATGTTCTTTATGAAATGTTATACTAATAATTTTATAGACGATACATAAAACTGAAATTAGGTTTAAGACGAATTAAAAAAGAAGTAATAACTATATTATGTACTTAAAAAGTAAATATAAACAGGGTGATTCATGTAAGGTGACTAATATTGATTCCAGACAAACCGTTGGTCCTACAATGATGAAATAAAACTCCCACTAAACCAAGCCCAAGAAATAACGTGAAAATATGTTTATTCTTTTAAATACAGAATGTTCCAGAAATGAGCGTCACTAGTTTGAATCTCGTAAATATCAAATACTAACATATATCATCTTATGCATCATGTCAAAACTAGGAAATAAAAATATTTTGGCGTTATCAGGTTTTGAATATTCGTTTCAAATTGGCGGTTCTTTTAGTGAAAAAGGCCAATTTTTTAACCCTGTGTTTTTTCAAATGCAGATTACTTTGTTCTGATTAAACAACTACATTCCTTATGATCTAAGATTTATTGTGATATGCAACACTATCTATCTCGATAAAAATTTGTTTTTGAAATTTATATACATAGCCAAAACTCAAAAATTTCAAATGTTAAATAGCATATCATTTTAAATGTATTGCAAATCCAAGCAACTTTCAAATTTAAACCTTATCCATATCTATTTTTGTTTTCAAATTATCAACAATAAACTTAATTCTTCCATAAGAAATGCATATTAACTGTTTAACATTTAATTTAATTTAATCAACAGGGAAAATTAACTGAATAGGTATCATTGTAGGACCATTGTAGGTTTGTCTGGAATCAATATTGGCCACCTTACGTGAATCACTCTGTAAAATAATTGTAAGTTTGCACTGATATTCGATGAAATTAAATTAAATTGATCCACTACTTTCTAATAATGGGTAATAATTATTTATAATAAAATATAAAGTAGGCATGGTACCTGAAATATATGGAAAATGTATTTTATGAATAAGTGAAATAGTTAATATCTATTACGAATAGAAGTAAAAACAGAAAACACGGTTATATAGATAATATAGAATAGTAATAGCCTAATATAGAATAGTAAAACTACCTTGGTAAATTGAATAATGTTTGAGAGTTTTAAAAAGTCAGATTAATAAGAAAATCTTAAAATAAAATTATATTTTAAATATTTCTGGAAAAGCATTCGATAATATCAAAAAAGGTAAATAATGAAATAACACTTAAAATAATTATATTTACAATAAATTAGCTTTTAGTTTGTTTAAAAGTTTTATGAAAGCTTAATTATAAATAAAAACTTAACTCTATATGGAATTGTTTCCTTTGTGTCTTTTACACGTTTTACACCTCGATATGGCTTAGACAATAATTATTCCATTAATAAATAAAAAAAATATAATAAATTATAAAACTTATACTTAACAAAGAAATACCGGCTCCTCTTTAAGAAGTATTCCATTAATTTAAATTAATTTGTGGTATTATGGTCGACTAAAACATCATTTAAGTTTTTATTTGAACTAAATCGTTAGTAGAGTTTGTATTTCAGATTGGTGTAGAAATTTAAAATTGAACAAATATATTCATTGTTTTAAGCTATGGTAAAGTTGCTTTTAAATTCAGAATGGAAAGCTCCAACAGAGTTTTATGTTAAACTGCCATTTAAATAAGGAATTATAATTTATTAAATATCTTCCAATTTAAAAGGTATATAATAACTATTGAATGAGAATCTCACGGGGAATAATCTTTTTCTTCAACTTTAAATTATGTCCTAAATAGTCCAGACGAACTAGCCATAATTTGGGTATTAGCATCGTGTAGTATGCCTTAGCAAGTACTAACATTGCTTTGGGACTTCCCAGAGGTGTTCAGTATGTGAGGCAGTGATAATTTGTGTGTCAGGGCAACAAAGGACTCCAGTGCCTTCGGTGTGTGCGCAGCGTCGCCTCGGGCCCTCCCTGGGGACGTCCTCAGCTGCTTCTTGAAAATATGTTCACTGTTCATATCCTGAGTAATATGAGATTACGCCCTTGTTCGTTATTACTAAGTTTATCACTTAAATTGTAGTTACATGCATGTACATTCTGTATAGTTGAAGAAAATAATTACAGTTGATATTATCGTTAAAATAATCCTCCTGTAATTAGTTGTAAATCTTAAATGATAGTTTACAGGACTTTGCACACCCTCCTTAGCCTGGTTCCAAGCAAATGAGCATCTACAAGTAATAAACGCCTGGTTGGATCTGTCATTAAAAACAATTAAATCTGAAATTAATTTTCATAAAACAATTTAGAATAGTAGTAGCATTTAAGAAAAGTTCATAGTTCTGTTGTGAAACAGTTATTATTTTTATTTTAGGTTATTTTACGAAGCAATAAATTTAAACCTGTAAAGTTTGTTCATTTACATTGAAGAAATTAACTGCTCTAAAATTTATACCTATTTTAGGAAAGAACATCAACCGAGCATTAAGTGAATAAAGTAGTTTAAAACAAACGGTTTGGCCAGTGGGACTAATAAAAGCAGTTGATTTACTGAACCCATTTGGCAACTGTGCTGCACCTTGCATTAAACTGTTTATAGGGGAGATACGCAGCACCGATGGAGTCGTTACCATTCCGTACAAGCCCGGTTATTGTGACGCGCTGGTCGTGTTTACGTACATGGAATATGCGCTATGTTCTGAAACAGAAAAATATGCAACATTTTATTTTATACTATTTTACATTACATTTATTACATCATATTATATAAATATGTATTAGTTATAAGTTATAGTTTAAAAGTTCGCATTAGTAATGACTTTCTTTGGAGATAAAATGAATGGTATCAGTGGACTGACTTACTTTCTCCCTTAAAGTGTAAATGACAATCTTTTATTTAACTTTCATATTCTTTAACTTTTTATCCAAACATAATTGAATGGTTTTAATTTTAAATGTTCTTGTTTTAAACGTAACTATCCAATTTATGAAAATAAAACAATAGGAACAAAGTAAAATTGATTGTTAGAACTTCATGGGGGGACCATCGCCTAATACAAAGCTTTTTTGAGTGATTATGTTGGGTGGTGTGATCTCACACTGCATACCAAGTTCCATGGAAAGCGGTTGGGAAAAAAGAAAAAAATTGATTTTTTTTATAAGGATAACATTGGATGCTCTCATACAATGTACAGAGTCTACCACAGACATTAAATTTAACTTTTATTTGGAACCGTTAGTCGTCGACTAATAATAAAAAATATTAATTTGTTTGGGGTTTAAGCTGAATTCAATGGTGGTAGTCTAGTTATACTTTACATATATAGTTTCTGAGGAAAAAATAATATTTTTGACCATTAAAATGAGCTGAATTCAATGGTGGTAGTCTAGTTATACTTTACATATATAGTTTCTGAGGAAAAAATAATATTTTTGACTTTTAAAATGAGCTGAATTCAATGGTGGTAGTCTAGTTATATTTTACATATATAGTTTCTGAGGAAAAAATAATATTTTTGACTATTAAAAGCCTTCTAACTCTAAACCCCCGATGTTTTAAAAAACGCGGATGGTGTAATTTTGTTTACCTCATAAAGGAATATAAATCATAACATTTTCAGCAAAATGCTGACGAAAACAATTTTTTCTCCTTATACTATCGTATAGTTAGAGAAAGTAAAAAACTATTTTGACGCAAAAACTAAACGTTACACAGAGGTGGCCGTAGAAATAAGAATTTGTCTGTTTTATATGATTACCATGGGACAAAACTTGAGGAACAATGTTCCCACCAGGACCCCTCATTTATAGTTTGTCGGGAGTGTGGTTTTGTGGTTTTCATGGAATCTCACAAATATAGAAATGGAATTTCATATTTCAATGATATGTTACATTAAATTTAAACAAAATTATTATATAATTGATACATTTGTAAATTTCTTTGACGTATGATATAACAATAACTTATAATGGCCCACTTTCTTATAATCATGAAAATTGATCTGAAGGAAGAAATAAAAGTAATTTTGAAAATGAGTATAAAGGGTAATTAATTAACTGGAACATGTCAAATCATAATAAATAAAAAAAATTACGAACAAAAAACAACAATAAAAAACAAGTTCAAAATTTACTGTCATATTAAATAGGCAATTAAAAAAATATTTTATTCAAAATTACTGGCTACAAAATTATACTATAGGGTCTTAAAACTAGTTTAAAACTAAACTTTTGTTAGGTGATTAATTACAGAAATAAAGTGTTCCGTTATATAATTGATTTTCTTCATGATTATTTGTTGAATTTTGTTGCACGGAAAACTATATATATATATATATATATATATATATATATATATATATATATATATTTAATTTTATTAAAGTGATCCCCTTTTACAACCATAACATTTAAGTCTTTTCGTCAATGTGTATTGAATACTATTACTCAGTGAAAGCAAAATTTAATTGACCTTTGATAAATACTGCAAGTAGTATTAAAGTAGTACTTAATAAAATCTAGATTAAAAGTACAAAATAAAAACGAGATCTAGTGAATGGTATAGTAAACACTATCTACTAATTAGGCATACAATCAGGTTACTTATAAAGTAAAATTTCAATCAATTAATTCCACGTTATTTAGTAAAAACGGGGGTAAATGTTGTATTAATTACGGTAAGACCAAAGTTGAATTTCAATTTTAGTCGGCCGCAGTCCTCGGACATTGAAATCATGAATTGCAAATTTTAATCACTCTAACGTCACCGCCCTACCACAAGCCAGTACACATTCCCATCTGACCATACTCTACACATCTTTATACAGAAGGCCTATTATAGCTCTGGATCAAAATTAAAAAAATCTAGTTATTAATGGTAAATTCAATTTAATTCTTTTACACAATGTGAATTTGTTATAAGCTATTTCAACTGAAAAATACTGTATTTAATTCATAAACTTGATTTTATTCATAGAACCAAGTTTGACAAGAGCGGTTCCGAGACAACAGTGGGGTTAGTCTACCTTGCTCAAAACACCTGGTGCTTCAACTCAGAATTGTAACTGGATAACAAACAGTTGTTGGGGAACAAGTTTCTTAACTACTCTGCAATTACTTTGTGTTTTCATTTGTACTGTTGAGCTGCACTACACAGTTTTTCATAGCTATTGTTTGTATGGAATTGTTCTATTTCACTTAGAAATTTTATGGTAATTTTTTAACGGGCTAATTTAAGAAAAATAAGGCTTCAAGGACGTTGAAGATGTAGAAACAAATTTATGATACTTCAATTTTAGACCCAGTATCCTTTGTTCATTAGGGAATAAAACCTTGGCAAATAAACCAAGCGTTTACATGCCACAACGTTTCAAGGAGGGTGTGAACACTAACAACGACGTCCGATGGCAGGATTGACTGTAACTGGTTTTTACACTCATGTAGTAGCTACTGTTACCGAGCACCATATAACCAAGCACGTTCCACACAAACACAACGATGTTGATGAGAGGAGGGTGAGAGGCCAAGTAACAAACGACGTCCGGTATGGCAGGAGTGGACTGTAACTGAGTGTTACACTTCAGTCGTCCCATGTCATGTAGTAGCTACTGTTACCGAGCACCATATAACCAAGCACGTTCCACACAAACACAACGCTGTTGATGAAAGGAGGGTGAGAGGTCGAGTAACAAACGACGTCCGATAAGCAGGATTGGACTGTAACTGAGTGTTACACTTCAGTCGTCCCATGTCATGTAGTAGCTACTGTTACCGAGCACCATATAACCAAGCACGTTCCACACAAACACAACGCTGTTGATGAAAGGAGGGTGAGAGGTCGAGTAACAAACGACGTCCGGTATGGCAGGATTGGACTGTAACTGAGTGTTACACTTCAGTCGTCCCATGTCATGTAGTAGCTACTGTTACCGAGCACCATATAACCAAGCACGTTCCACACAAACACAACGATGTTGATGAGAGGAGGGTGAGAGGCCAAGTAACAAACGACGTCCGATAAGGCAGGATTGGACTGTAACTGAGTGTTACACTTCAGTCGTCCCATGTCATGTAGTAGCTACTGTTACCGAGCACCATATAACCAAGCACGTTCCACACAAACACAACGATGTTGATGAGAGGAGGGTGAGAGGCCAAGTAACAAACGACGTCCGGTATGGCAGGATTGGACTGTAACTGAGTGTTACACTTCAGTCGTCCCATGTCATGTAGTAGCTACTGTTACCGAGCACCATATAACCAAGCACGTTCCACACAAACACAACGATGTTGATGAGAGGAGGGTGAGAGGCCAAGTAACAAACGACGTCCGGTATGGCAGGATTGGACTGTAACTGAGTGTTACACTTCAGTCGTCCCATGTCATGTAGTAGCTACTGTTACCGAGCACCATATAACCAAGCACGTTCCACACAAACACAACGATGTTGATGAGAGGAGGGTGAGAGGTCGAGTAACAAACGACGTCCGATAAGGTAGGATTGGACTGTAACTGAGTGTTACACTTCAGTCGTCCCATGTCATGTAGTAGCTACTGTTACCGAGCACCATATAACCAAGCACGTTCCACACAAACACAACGATGTTGATGAGAGGAGGGTGAGAGGCCAAGTAACAAACGACGTCCGATAAGGCAGGATTGGACTGTAACTGAGTGTTACACTTCAGTCGTCCCATGTCATGTAGTAGCTACTGTTACCGAGCACCATATAACCAGGCACGTTCCACACAAACACAACGATGTTGATGAGAGGAGGGTGAGAGGCCAAGTAAGAAACGACGTCCGGTATGGCAGGAGTGGACTGTAACTGAGTGTTACACTTCAGTCGTCCCATGTCATGTAGTAGCTACTGTTACCGAGCACCATATAACCAGGCACGTTCCACACAAACACAACGATGTTGATGAGAGGAGGGTGAGAGGCCAAGTAACAAACGACGTCCGATAAGGCAGGATTGGACTGTAACTGAGTGTTACACTTCAGTCGTCCCATGTCATGTAGTAGCTACTGTTACCGAGCACCATATAACCAAGCACGTTCCACACAAACACAACGATGTTGATGAGAGGAGGGTGAGAGGCCAAGTAACAAACGACGTCCGATAAGGCAGGATTGGACTGTAACTGATTTATTGTTAACGGGGCAAAGTCACGCTTCTTGCGAGTTGTTCTGTTATCACATTCTCTCTTATAGGATTCCTGTATAGATATGATTCTTTAAAGTGTAGTGCTAAGGTTTATTGTTGTTTCAAACCTGAAATTTTAGTAATTATTGCGATTATATATAAATCCTGTCTTGGGAATTGTTTTTTTATTTAAATATTTGATTAAATTAATAATCTATTACGTATTATCTTTAAGAATGATTGATTCCTGTTAATTCATTGTAATTTTTATGTGATGATAATGGTTTTGTTTTTTTCTCGTTATAACCATAGCAATAAAATGAGGAGCCTTTAAAATAACATGTAAAAATAACCCAAAGCTAGAGCTTAGTCATAATTGAAGAATTTTTACCTAATATAATTTGCTAGTAAAAAACTTACCTATTGATTATTTGATTGACTTATTAGTTATCAGGAAATTGAATTTACATATTAAATGTCATTGTGGCATTTTGTCTGTTTCGTGGTAATAAATGACAGGTGTTTCTGAAGTTAAGAAAAAAACATTGACATGATAGTTTAGACAATAATTCTGAAGGTTAAATTGAATAATATATTCCGTAGTAAATATGGAACATCTGATCTAACTTTATATCGTTAATTAATGTAAACTAAAAGATTTAAGGAGATATGATTGTTATGAATGGGTATATTATGTTTATATTGTTAACTGAGCTCAATTGTTTATTTTACTTTCCGAGGTTCAATCCTAACGGAAAATTTAATTATTTTTATTGAGTTTATGCTTTTTGTGGTGTTTCGTTGTAAGTTCTATCTTGCGTTACAGTTCAGAATTTCTCAAAATCAGTTGGTTACTTTTCGTATTCTGATGTGGTTTAATGTTCTGAAGAGCTTTTATCTCAGAACACCTTTCTAAATTTGTATTTTGGATTTAAATCTGAATTTTATAGTTTTGAAAAAACATTACTCAAAATATGTGACAACCAGTCATATGAACTTGGGGGAAATAAGAGGTTTGGCCCATATAAAATTTTGGACATGGTTAGCAGAATAGTTGGTAACACATTGTGGGTTTCACGAGTCAATTTACCAAAGGTCTACCAAGTAAATACTTGGTAGAACTTGACTGTCACAGCGTTTTTGAATGTAGTGGAATTACAAAAAAATGTTATTTATGGGTCTCAGCAACATATTTACTCGTACAAAAGCTGACACCAGTTACTGAAAATACGAGATGATCTGGAAAATAAATTGTGGCTTACCGGAGCGAATTTTTTGTCATCAAACGCTGCTTTTATCGTAAGCTCAGGAAAGAACAACTCTGTAATCAATGCTGGGACATTGAAGTAGCTGTTTTGACTTAAATTTTCAGGATTTCTAAATGTAATTTACTATCCAACGTGCAACAATTTCCAAAACATTATATTTATCTAATATAAGCCTAAAACTCATTTCCAGTTCGTTAGACTATCCGTTTGAATATCAAAGCAACCCCCTGTTTATAATCATGCTTCTCAACACAACCAAAGTTTTGAAGTCTGCTGTGCATTAAGAGAAACCTCAGATAGTACGAAAAAGTTAATAAAACTCAATTAAAAATACAAATGTTTATATTTTATGAAGTTATAATATCTGCAACAATATTTTAGTTTTAACTTAGTTTATTTTATTAAAAATTCTAAAAAGAGTTTATGATGTCGTGCATTTTTAATCTAGGAGTCAATTATGACACCATATTTTTACCAAAAATAATTACTGTAATGAGCCAAGACATAGCAAGTTTAAAGCCAATTTTACCAAACAATATTTAAAATAAATGGCATTAGTGGAAGGAGGCAATATGTTTTCCTTAAGCCAATCTAAAAAGGACAATACCCAATAAAACAATCATACTATTTAACGTTTATCTAAATACAGCATCATAATTTATTCAAATGTAATAATCCTATTTCTGAAAAATAGCCAGAGAAACAAAACTAAATTAATTTTTAGGTTTTAGGGGTTTTTTGGGGGTTTTTGGGTTTTGTTAGGTGATGTGACCTTACGCTTCATACCAATTTTCATTGAAAACTGCTGGGAAATAAAGAAGATATTGATTTTTTAATATTCTCCATAAGAATAACATTGCCTCATACAATGTGTATGATTTGTATGATACACCACAATGTGCATGCTACACTGTGTTTATCACAGACAATAAGTTTATCTTTTCTCTGGAACCGTTAGTCGTAGACTAATAGTTTAAAATACTAGTTTGTTTAGTTGTTTAGGGTGGTTTCAATGGCGGTAGTCAAATACATTTTATAAAATTATTGTTTCGCCCGAAAGTTAAAAAATTATTTTTTACTTTTAAAAGCCCATAAACTTTAACCCCGAGTATAAATCATGCAATTTTCATCGAAATTGTTAAAGACAATTTTAGGAAAGTTTCATTTTAAGTGTTTTAGGATAGAATACCCTAAAAAAAATTTAACCAAATGTGTCTGAATACCGTGAATTAGTACGTATATACTAAATTTTTAAAAATCGGACCAATAGTCTGGTCTTCAGGCTTCTGCACATCTCCACACATACACAGACATCAATAGTAAATAATATTTTTTGTTTACATAATTAAAGACATATAAATAGTTTTCAAATCATGCACTAATCTCCATTTCTGAAACATACACAGACATCATAAATACTTTTCAAATTAATTTTATTATGCATTTACAGGACAATTTTAAATCAATTTTTTGTTTCATGCACTATCTTAGCTTTATTACATACACAGACATCACTAAATACACGTTTTTCACTAATCTCCAGGCTTCTGCACATCCAAAAAATACACAGACATCATCCAAATTGTTTTTAATCAGGGTGCACTAATCTAGGCTTCTACACCATACACAGACATCACTCCAAATACCGCGTTTCGATTTTGTGCACTAATCTCCAGGCTTCTGCACATGCCCACACATACACAGACATCACTCCAAATACCACGTTTTCAAATCAGGGTGCACTAATCTCCAGGCTTCTACACGTGCTCACACATACACAGACATTACTCCAAATACCACGTTTTCAAATCAGGTTGCACTAATCTCCAGACTTCTGCACATCCCCACATATACACAGACATCACTCCAAATACCACGTTTTCGATTTAGGGTGTACTAATCTCTAGGCTTCTGCACATACCTACACATACACAGACATCACTCCAAATACAACATTTTCGTTTTTGGGGACACTAATCTCCAGGCTTCTGCACATCCCAAAAAATACACAGACATCAGTCCAAATTACAAGTTTTTAATTCAGGGTGCACTAATCTCCAGGCTTCTGCACGTGCTCACACATACACAGACATCACTCCAAATACCACGTTTTCAAATCAGGGTGCACTAATCTCCAGGCTTCTGCACATCCCCACACATACACAGACATCACTCCAAATACCACGTTTTCAAATCAGAGTGCACTAATCTCCAGGCTTCTGCACATCCCCACACATACACAGACATCACTCCAAATACCACGTTTTCAAATCAGGGTGCACTAATCTCCAGGCTTCTGCACATCCCCACACATACACAGACATCACTCCAAATACCACGTTTTCGATTCAGGGTGTACTAATCTCCAGGCTTCTGCACATGCTCACACATACACAGACATCACTCCAAATACCACGTTTTCAAATCAGGGTGCACTAATATCCAGGCTTCTGCACATCCCCACACATACACAGACATCACTCCAAATACCACGTTTTCATATTAGGGTGCACTAATCTCCTGGCTTATACACATCCCCATACATATACATACATCACTCCAAATACTACGTTTTCGATTCAGGCTGCACTAATCTCCAGGCTTCTGCACATCCCCACACATACACAGACATCACTCCAAATACCACGTTTTCGATTCAGGGTGTACTAATCTCCAGGCTTCTGCACATCCTCACACATACACAGACATCACTCCAAATACCACGTTTTCGATTCAGGGTGCACTAATCTCCAGGCTTCTGCACATCCCCACACATACACAGACATCACTCCAAATACCACGTTTTCGATTCAGGCTACACTAATCTCCAGGCTTCTGCACATCTTCACACATACACAGACCTCACTCCAAATACCACGTTTTCGATTCAGGGTGCACTAATCTCCAGGCTTCTGCACATCCACACACATACACAGACATCACTCCAAATACCACGTTTATCGATTCAGGGTGTACTAATCTCCAGACTTCTGCACTTTCTCACACATACACAGACATCACTCCAAATACCACGTTTTCGATTCAGGGTGTACTAATCTCCAGGCTTCTGCACATCCTCACACATACACAGACATCACTCCAAATACCACGTTTTCGATTCAGGGTGTACTAATCTCCAGGCTTCTGCACATGCTCACACATACACAGACATCACTCCAAATACCACGTTTTCGATTCAGGGTGTACTAATCTCCAGGCTTCTGCACATCCTCACACATACACAGACATCACTTCAAATACCACGTTTTCGATTCAGGGTGTACTAATCTCCAGACTTCTGCACATCCATAATAAATTAAAAGTAATAATCACTCCAAATACCACTTTTCGATTCAGGTGTACTAATCTCCAGATTTGCACACATACACATAAAACATAACCCCACATCAAATCACGTTTTCGATTCAGGGTGTTCTATATCTCTGCATGATTGAATACTACAATACATGAAAAACCATCCTCACACCCATAGCAATTCAGAGGTTCATTCCATAATCGTTATCAGGTGATCTATTAGTTCTTCTGTCTACATGTCACACAGTACAAGACTACAAATCGCCACAATCACTTACACTCATTCATTCATAATTGGCTTACTACATTGTAGTATTTGCCATTTCAATGATCTAATCTAACTATCCGTTTAGATATAACTAGCTAAATTAATAATTATAATAATACACATATAATTTGACAATTGATCAATGCATCGTAAATCTTTTTTTGCATAGGAATAATGGCTTATAATTAACACACCACTTGTATCATATATTCGTGTCTGTCAAGCGCGTTTTGCAAAGTTTAATGAGGCATTATGGTCACGTGACCTTTTTTATCTGATGGCATAATCCTTCTTTCAGTGTCAAAACTATATGTTCGCTAATTAGTTTCAATATGGAAATATTTAACAATGTCTGTGATTTTTTACTTACTAAAACTTGGATCAATTATAGCACACTTTAGTGAGGCTACACTCCGCTAATATATCTCTGTTACATTGAGAGCACAGACAACAGAATGCTTCCGTGGGATGTAAAGAATTTTTGACATTTGGAATTAATTCATAATTTTAATGTTAAGGGAAATATTTTTTAACTTATATTTATTTATATTGTGTAGGTAAACTTCAATGTTCTCTTACGCCTGATCAAAATAAAGGTTGGTAAAACTAACAAAAGCATATTGTTAGTATTGAACATGTTTTTAAATCCTACGCTATTATTTTAATTTGACACATATTTGAAACATAATACTAGACTTTATCGTTTATTAAGGAAAACATACACACCAAATATACTTGATAAATATTATACTCCAAACCATATTCATTTGGATAATAATTAATGAGAGTTGGGTACGATCATTGTGATTCCTCTAGGGGACTTGTTTCGTGTTAAGTTTATGGCATTTCATGCGATTTATATGTATGCGATGCTGTAATAATTATTATCGTAAGAATAATTTTCTTAGCAATAGTACTGTATTTTTTGCTTGATAAATTTAGTAACATATAAATAATTTAATAATGCTTAATAATTTGTTTTAGCAAAAAAAATTTTAAGTTTTTTGACTTTTGGAAATCTAATTATAACAAATATTTTTTTTTTTTTTATAATTGTGTAGGTAAACTTCAATGTTCTTTACGCTGATCAATAAAGGTTTAAACTAACATAATATTGTTAGTATTGAATGTTTTTAAACACTTGCTAGCATAGCCTACTTCCACTAGTTGAACCATAAAGTTTATACATAACAAATATTTTTGACAATTTTACCATTTGACTTTCTCTCTAATAAAAAAAAAAATAACATACAATATTCTTTACCATATATATTAATTTTTATAAAAAATTATCCATATATAATATTACAGGTGAGAGTTTGGGTACTCAAGCTTGAGGTGATATGTCTTCGTGTGTTTATTTTCTCCACATTTATATAGAGGGGATATTTAATTAATGTATTTATTTTAAAATCTACTACGAATATCCTCTTTTGTATGATTTTTTTAATAAATAAGAATAATATTTATTTAATAAAAATAGTAGTTAATAATTTTATAAAAAATAAATATATTTTTTTTTTATTTTAGTCGTCGGACAATCAATATATATAATATTACTGTATTTTTTTTAGTAAGAGTGAATTGACAATTTTTTTATTACTTAAAACTATGTTATTTTAGTAATAATATGCAGTAATTATTTAAAGTGTTATTTTAAAAAAAGTAATCAGCTATACTTAAATTAATTTTAACAATAAGCTCGATACATTAACATACATACAAATAAAATATAGCATCCTACTTCAATTATTTATTATGTCATCACAATGACGAAGCTCACTATATGCGTATTTCAACTGTAGTGTTGGATTTATCGCGGCACAATGACGAAGCTCGAGGGCTGCAGCTGGGGATGCGCCTACTTACAACTGTAGTGTTGGAGTTTGTCGACCGGGCCCGGCGCGGCACAATGACGAAGCTCGAGGGCTGCAGCTGGGGATGCGCCTACTTCAACTGTAGTGTTGGAGTTTTGTCGACCGGGCCCGCGGCGCGGCACAATGACGAAGCTCGAGGGCTGCAGCTGGGGATGCGCCTACTTCAACTGTAGTGTTGGAGTTGTGTCGACCGGGCCCGCGGCGCGGCACAATGACGAAGCTCGAGGGCTGCAGCTGGGGATGCGCCTACTTCAACTGTAGTGTTGGAGTTTTGTCGACCGGGCCCGCGGCGCGGCACAATGACGAAGCTCGAGGGCTGCAGCTGGGGATGCGCCTACTTCAACTGTAGTGTTGGAGTTTTGTCGACCGGGCCCGCGGCGCGGCACAATGACGAAGCTCGAGGGCTGCAGCTGGGGATGCGCCTACTTCAACTGTAGTGTTGGAGTTTTGTCGACCGGGCCCGCGGCGCGGCACAATGACGAAGCTCGAGGGCTGCAGCTGGGGATGCGCCTACTTCAACTGTAGTGTTGGAGTTTTGTCGACCGGGCCCGCGGCGCGGCACAATGACGAAGCTCGAGGGCTGCAGCTGGGGATGCGCCTACTTCAACTGTAGTGTTGGAGTTTTGTCGACCGGGCCCGCGGCGCGGCACAATGACGAAGCTCGAGGGCTGCAGCTGGGGATGCGCCTACTTCAACTGTAGTGTTGGAGTTTTGTCGACCGGGCCCGCGGCGCGGCACAATGACGAAGCTCGAGGGCTGCAGCTGGGGATGCGCCTACTTCAACTGTAGTGTTGGAGTTTTGTCGACCGGGCCCGCGGCGCGGCTCGGTGCTGTGTTATGAATTGCAAATGCCAATCACGCTAGAGCGCCTCTCAAACGTTATCTCACCAACATTTGTTTCCAATTATTACAACATGCAGGAGAATACGTTGAAGTACGGTAGTTATTTGTATAAATCTCCTCAGGCGATTTATAGGTTTAAAATGAGCTGGAGGAATCACAAAGTAAATATTAGTGAGTATAGTAGGTAGTATTATAAAATGTTTCACTTCCAGGTGTGTTGAAAGTATAACATACAAGTGCTTTTATTCAACATAATCACCCTATAGAGTGGTACGTTTTATTTTAACTTATTTAAATATAGGACTAAACTTAAATTGATTAAAAGTAGATAAGGCCTAAGCAAATTTTTTTAATAAGAAATGTCCTTCTTAGTAATATTTTTAATTTAGAGCGTTTTGCTATTGATATGTCTTAGCTCTGGGGGGAGGCTATGTTTTATAATTTCTTATAAGTTGGAGTCTACGGTTTTATTTTCATATGATGTAACAAGCACCTATTTGTGATAATCAGCAAAGGCTAACTGACAACTCGAACCTATAAAAATAAGAGTATATTTCAGAGAAGCACCTATTTTCCCAAAATATTTTCCCAGTTTTGACTCACGAAAAGTGTACATTGAGTAGATGTAATAATGTGTAAATTTATATAAAATATGTTACTACGCTTCTGGGAAATTATTTCGAATATCTGAAAAATATACATATTTGTATTGAATAAGACAATTTTTATTTTATAAAATACATTTTTTTATCAAACAAAACCATCTCTATTAATTGTTCTATTTAAAAACCAGTTGATAGGATATATGACAAGCATATACGTTAATTTAAATTCCATTTAATATATGTTATATTCGCATGATGAAATCTAATTGGATTAGATAAAAATTTCAATCTTATTTTTTATCCATTTTGATTAGATGTGTTACCTTTCACTCCAAGCCAAGGTTTGCAGCTTGGCCACTCGTGGTGTCTGGCAGGAGCATAAATATTACATCGGGTAATACAAGTCCATAATTCTTATGATTAGCGACTTTATTTATTACTCAACTAACAGTTTTTTAAGCTTACAGCAAATACAATTTTCAGTCTTAGTGTGTCATAAAACCTTTTAATGTTTAATTTTTGTGTACGAGGCAATTCGTTAAAAGTCATTTCATGCTTTTCGTATTTTTAGAAATAAATTTAAATCCACTTTCTAATTTTTGATTATAAGGATACCAGAAGAAGCATCAGAAACATCATAACTAAGGTAATGTAAGGTGTACTGTAACATTACCTCGTATATGGATTGGAGTTGGGAAAATCACTTGTCTAATTGCATTATATTACAGTAGTTAATTATTTTTAAATTATAATTCTACAAAGTTTGTTTGGCACTGACTACAGTGCAATTTGTTTCTACCAAGAAATAAATTTAATAGAAACTTTTAATGATATTGTGGATGACATTGTTTCCGCTTTAGGTCCAAGTCTCGTCGGTCATAATGAAAAATATACGGTTCGTAGTCTAATGTGAAGTAGAACATTTAATGCGTCTTTGGGTATTCGATGCCATAAAACTATGATATATACAAAGGGTTATTCGCCCAGTTTCTAATTATAAATACATATTGACCATGACTATTCTACTGCGGCATTATCATAACTGATTGGTAGCCTTTCACTATACTGTACTTAGTCCCCAACATTC
Organism: Nephotettix cincticeps; assembly: GCA_023375725.1. Taxonomy (NCBI): domain Eukaryota; kingdom Metazoa; phylum Arthropoda; class Insecta; order Hemiptera; family Cicadellidae; genus Nephotettix; species Nephotettix cincticeps. The sequence goes on along the minus strand of CM041786.1, from coordinate 84,323,166 downwards.
AGACCAACAACTTAGCTCTAGCCTTTCACTATACTGTACTTAGTCCCCAACATTCAGACCAAGCAACTTAGCTCTAGCCTTTCACTATACTGTACTTAGTCCCCAACATTCAGACCAAGCAACTTAGCTCTAGCCTTTCACTATACTGTACTTAGTCCTCTGGAATGGACATAGTATTGTTTCAAGTCGTCATTGTATAAAAATCTAAGGAATTGATCTAAATCCAATCAATCTCTACAATTGATACTAATCATTCGTAAAACGTTTATAAAACGAGAAAGTATCATAAGGACAAAAGAATGTAGTAGTTAACAACTATTTTTCTCTAAAATTTTGTTTTAATTTGAGGAAATATCGCGTTATTTTTAAACGTCAGTTCATGACATCTGTTAAGATAAAACTAATGAATAAAATCGTATAAAATATTTCTTCTGGAATAAAAATGTGTCTGTATTTTGATTCTCCTAAGTACAAACGGAACAAAATAAAAACGTGAGTCAAATTTTAATTTTTTAACAAGTTAATTTATTCGAAAACAATATGTGAGTGATGATTCAGTTGTGCTGAATTAAGGTTTTCTTCTGTTTTTTTAAACTTTTAGTTCAACTGCTCAGTTCAAATACTCATGTGCTATATTGATATATTTTATCCCGTTCTAAAAAAAGGAATCTCAATTATGCTGTGGTCACTGTGATCTTCAGACAAATATGAAGTGAATATATACATTGCACATGGCGATTTTGCTTTATTGGGCATATCTGTACGTGATGTGCTGTAGCTTGATTGTCAGCTACTATGCAACACAACATGTTGGCAAAGCTGAGATACATGCGCGTAGGCAAGAGTGTTTAGTGCTTATAACATGATACTAAGCTCACACATGTAATCATGCTAATAGCACCTTTTATACTTTTCTATTAAAAATTTTATTTTAAGCAAATTTTAATTGCTATAAAAACTAAAAAATGTCAAATCATTATGACTATCCGTGTAAATGTTTAGTCAAAATAAAAAATATGAGGAAGTGTAGGCGTTAGTTCCTACTAATACATTAAAAAATACAAGCAAGAATATTCCAAAGTATAATGCAGCGTTTATTTAAATATTTAACATCGGCACCCCATTTTCTCAAAACTAAAAAATACAAATGTTATAGTTTTATTATATATCAAGATATAGTTGGAATTCTTCTGTTAGAAAGAGGTGTTAAACTTTAATAATTTTACCAATCCATTCGTATTTTGCATCATCTTCCTCAATTTTTTTCTGCTCTTCCTCAGTGAAATCATCAAGAGAAAGAATGTAACGATGATCCGGGCCATCAATGCCTAAAAGAATATATATTATAAATATTAATTTACTATGGAATATTACACAAAGATTATGTTATCAACCAATGAATTACAATGAATAATAGATATGTGTCACGTATAGAGCAAAGGATGACATAGTGCAACAAGACAGAAATGTATCAAAGGATGACATAGTGCAACAAGACAGAAATGTATCAAAGGATGACATAGTGCAACAAGACAGAAATGTATCAAAGGATGACATAGTGCAACAAGACAGAAATGTATCAAAGGATGACATAGTGCAACAAGACAGAAATGTATCAAAGGATGACATAGTGCAACAAGACAGAAATGTATCAAAGTATAATATTTTGATGTACTGTATACGTTTAAAAAACTAATTTATCAATATCAAACTCAGTGTAAGGTTTTAATCTTAATTAAACGTCATACACATATTCTTCAAACCTTTCAAACTTGTATACTATAAGTTTCATTACCTTGTTCTGTTGTACATTTGTAGATATACGCAGATTTCCCTGGTTGGTAGTCTATAATTGCATATTTATATTTCGGTTGTCCACCTAAATAAACAAATTTATGATAGATCAGTTCAAAATAAATGTAAGCAGTTTAATATAGTGCATTCCGGTTGTGAATTCAATTTTTACCACAAAAGAATACCGAAAGTTACTTTAAATAGGATTTACGTTCATTAAACACACAGGATTTTACAGTATCACAATATATGGTGTAAAAATCACATTTAACTCGCTTCGCTAGCCAGATCATTAGTTGTGGTAATCACCGACCACAACGGAAACTTAAATGCTTCAGTTGCAGTCGATTTGTTAGTAACCTCAGTTTTCCGATAGGATCTTTCGATAATCTTTATATAGTCATATATAATAGGAGAACTCTATATACTATAATAATGCAATACAGAATAAATACCCCCGTCGTAGCAGACCTGCAAACTCCGAAAATTTCCAAATCAACAATATATTATAATAATAATATATATGACACGTTTTATCATTATCTGACGATATTTAAAAGAGTTAATTGCCATCGTTGGGGAGGTAATATTAAATTTTAATAAGAAGTGAAATATCTAAAAAATAGGGAAGGACCAGTCCGCAAGGACAATAATGAATGTGTAGAATGAACTGTTTGATATTGAAACATATACCTTACAAACTCCAGTTCCGACGTAAGTGGACAATGACGCAATGGATCCCAACCCAAGAATGACGCTGGCATCTCACTTCAGGCATGGTCCTTGGTGTTGAAATTTCTTCTCTTTTGATGTTCGCACGCAGAGTCTTTTAATAGTTGTGGCCATTTCGAAGGGACGCGGAATTCGCAATACCGTACATGACCCTAGCTTCTTGATTAGGGTTTTTTAGTTTAAGAATGCAAATAAAATAATACTTGAACTTGGTTAAATTAAAAGAGACTGGACACCAGTTAAAATATTAAATGTATGATAAAATAACTAAAACTTTTACTTGAGGTAATGGGGAATAAATTAGGTGGCCGGTACTAAGACCATACGTGGGCAGTAGACTTGGACAGAGTGACTACTCGACCAGGTAGCCTACCCGTCGTGAGTGATAAGAAACAGTGAACAATAGGACATCGAACCAATGATGTCTGGAGATAAGTGGATATAAAATCTGTGGCTGTAGTGTTTGGCTTTACCTACCAATTTTAAAATAAAATAAATGTTCTTCTGTCTTATTAAACAAAATACTTAAAGTTCAGAGCTCCTTTTTCTGAATATTAAACAGCCACACACACACACACACACACACACACACACACACACACATATGTATATATATACTATATATATATATATAAATTTTAACGACAATTTTTTGGCCTCTGGGCACCTAAAGACGAAAAAATAACATGGTCCCGGGCTTAAGTCTTACCATGAGACATACAGTCATAGCTTCTTCCCAATATGAAATTCGCTAAAAAGTCATATGACCAAAGTCATAGATCTTGATAAGTCCCTGGGTCATAGTACCCTCAGTTAATGAGATATAATCTAAAAACGATAACCGAAATCAACTAAATTTTCGATATTGGAAAATCTTTATTTTTTTAATTAAATATGATGCAACATTATTACGTTTTCCTTTTAAGGTGACAAAAGAAAGGTATATTTATATTTTTAAAGCTATAATAACGTAACACGGGAGCTTAATGTGATTAAAAGTTGATTTAAAAAAAGCTTAAAAACCATCGTTAAAACCCATAAATTTTAAATTATTAAAAAATTATAAAAAGTTAAATTTATTTTTTACATATTCCTTTAACCTGTGATGCTCTTTTTATTAATTTTGTTTTTCACTTAGATGTATTATATCACGATTTGTACGAAATATTAGTTCGTTATATACCATATTAAAGTAATAATAAAAAATTTGCCATAAATGCATACCATTTTTGAAAAAATAATATTAAAAACGCTATCTAGGAATGAAGGGAATAAGATAATAAAGTTGTATGATCTATGATGTAGATCTTGAAAAATTCATATAGTGTGGTGCTCTCCGTTTTTGATAGGACCTCTTGTACTAAAGATACTACCAACAGAAATATATAAGTTTAAAATTTATTTAATTAATTTTTTTGAGGTTGTAAAATGTTAAAAACTAAGAAATTTACGTAATATTCTACTTGGTGAAATTTTTTTACAGTTAACTTAAAGAGATTAAAAATCAACAGCTCGTCTGAAAGTCGCACAGTATGAAAATGCTGGTTATAAATTGACCCAGAACCCGCGTGTTCTTACTACTTACTTATTGCCATTAAGATTAGTGGCATTTTCAAACTGTTATATAAGCTGCAATATTATTACGTAATCTTACCTATTGTTGTATAAGGGAGACGCGTGTAAAATGTTAGCCCTCTATATACTATAATAACGTAACACGGAATCAAAATGTGCATAAAACTTGGTTTTTTATAAAATGTAACAATATCCAAGGGTGAAAGAGGCATGATACGAAAAAAAGTCTTCGTGGATCAAAGTTGTAGATCTCAAAAATTCGTGCCACATAGTATCCTCTGTTTTCAGATAGGAAAACAGAGGATACTAAGTAGGTTGGTTAAGCTTAGGTGACGTATCTTCTTTGGTAATGTAGAATAGACATATCTGTGGAATAATTAACATAGAAAAGCCTCTTGAAGTCTTGGGACATGAACGAGATCACCGAGGACCATGTCCCATGTTTGTGTAGATATTTCCTACGACAGTGTTGATTATAGAAGAGTTGGGCAGACACAATAGTCTCGCTGCTTTTCCGATGTATCACACCGTGTGTAATTTTCTTATGGGAGTGCATAAAGAGCACCGTATGTCGTGTAAGAGGAAATATTTAGTGTAGAGAGTTTGTTCAGATTTAGAGCCAACATTTAGAGCGCATTTTGTATGGAACTTGTCCATTAATATCATTGCCAATGTCATCGTGCTACCAATACATGTAGCATAAGCCTCTCTACGTTACCACAGGCTTAATAAGTTGCATTTCTGAAACAGGTACGTTACCAAAATCTATGATATATGTGAAAAATCAACAAACCTTGATTTGTCTTTTTTCTCTTGATCAATCAAATTTAATATATTTTGAGTTAAAATGTCAATCTAGGTGAACAAAACCGACAAATGTTGCAATGTTGACGATAATATTTACATAAATAGAACATCACATATTGAGAATTGACTGTCCGGTTTATGTTTAAAATTCCACTTGTCTTTTGTGGACCACCGGAATAGGAGAATATTGTAGAAGGATATATTTAAATAGGGAAATAAATGAAGTACCATAAATGGTTTTCTATGAGACCTAAATCATTATGGCCACACAAATATACCCAATTAAGTACCTAACAAAAAAAAGTGGTATTTACAATTAAAATGCAATTTTAATCATAAATTAAAGTTAAAGGAAAGTCACTAAATCAAACTTATTTTTAATGCCAGTATTTAAAAGTAAGTAAATATATAAATTGCTGCAGCATTAGTTAGAACATAAAATTTTATTTACCTGATACGGTTGAAGACACTATTTCACCATTAGTATCCAGAAACACAGTATCGTCAACTGGGGGGTTGATTTTGTAGTTCTTTCTGTTAACCAAAGTGATGTATATAAATATTTTTGTCATTACAAGTTGATAAAACACCTAATAAAAACTAGTTCCTTAAATAACGTTGTTTCATAGAAATCATTTCTTCATATTGTTATACTCTGTAATTTCAGTGAATTGTCAAAGCTTGTTAAACATTTATAGAGTAAAATATGGTTGTACAAGGTGTTTTTAGTGTTGAGGTTTTTATAGAGGATTGAAAATATCTATTATTGGTATAAAAATTAATTTATTTAAATCACAGTATTATGTTATTAATGTTTAAAAGATATTTCTCTATATAGGTACTCTTCGGTGTTCCCTTAGAAAATTCAATTTCCAATTTCCGATCACCCTTTCCTGTAGCTGGGGACGTAATCTGTCAATAGCCTGACCAATTATTCCCCCGTTATTTAGAGTCTGTGGTTTGTCAGCATAGGCAAACCACATACTTGACATTTCCCAACAGAAGTCTGGAGGACAGTTAAAGTTACCTCTATAGCATTTGAACTGATTACCATACGTTTCTCATATAGACGATGTCATATAGACGAGGCAAAGGTAACAGAGCTCATTATCTGATATGTGTAGCCTGTGATTAATTCAGTAGTGATATTAGTCATATTGACTAGGCAGAGGTAACAGAGTTCATTATGTGATATGCGTATCCCGTTATTAGTTCAGTAGTGACATTAGTCATATAGACGAGGTAGAGGTGACGGAGCTCATTATCTGATAAGCGCATCCCGTTATTAGTTCAGTAGTGACATTAGTCATAATGACTAGGCAGAGGTAACAGAGCTCATTATGTCATATGCGTATCCCGTTATTAGTTCAGTAGTGACATTAGTCATATAGACGAGGTAGAGGTGACGGAGCTCATTATCTGATAAGCGTATCCCGTTATTAGTTCAGTAGCGACATTAGTCATATTGACTATGCAGAGGTGACAGAGCTCATAATCTGATATGCGTATCCCGTTATTAGTTCAGTAGTGACATTAGTCATATTGACTAGGCAGAGATGACAGAGCTCATTATCTGATTTGCGTAGTATATTATTTGTTCTGTAGTGACATTAGTCATATAGACAAGGCAAAGGTGACAGAGGTTATTCATTATCTTATATGCGTAGCCCGTTATTAGTTTAGTAGCGTCCGACTAGGCATAGGTGGCAGAGTTTATTATCTGATATGCGTAGCCTGTTATTAATTCAGTAGTGACATTAGTCATATAGACGAGGCAGAGGTGGGAGAGCTCATTTTCTGATATGCGTAGGCTGTTATTAATTCAGTAGTTACATTAGTCATATAGACAAGGCAGAGGTGACAGAGCTCCTTATCTGATATGCGTAGCCTGATATTAATTCAGTAGTTACATTAGTTATATTGACTAGGCAGAGGTGGCAGAGCTTATTTTCTGATATGCGTAGCCTGTTATTAATTCAGTAGTTACATTAGTCATATAGACAAGGCAGAGGTGGCAGAGCTCATTTTCTGATATGCGTAGCCTGTTATTAATTCAGTAGTTACATTAGTCATATTGACTAGGCAGAGGTGACAGAGCTCCTTATCTGATATGCGTAGCCTGATATTAATTCAGTAGTTACATTAGTTATATTGACTAGGCAGAGGTGGCAGAGCTTATTTTCTGATATGCGTAGCCTGTTAATTATTCAGTTGAGACATTAGTCATATAGTCTTGTCAGAGGTGACAGAGTTCATTTGACGTGTGTCGCCCGTCATTAGATGTGAACCAATTACGTTGCCTTTTTTGCCACCACTCTACCCCTGAAATACTATCTCAGAATTCCGTTCTATTGAAATAAAATTGAAGTATAGTACAATCAATGAATACTTACATTCTGTAAATAGTATGGAGCAAATAACTATTAGCCGGGCTGGTAGTCGGGGAGATGATTAGAGACATGGAAGTCAGGTCTTTGTTGTTTTCAAAATCAGGTACATACTTGTATGACCATGTCTTTTCGGAAGCGAACTGAAACATAAAAAATAATGCAATGGAGCTCATATTTAAAACTTTTTCTTGCGGATGTTAAACTTTTTTATTGTTTAAACGCAAACTTTTATTAATAAAAACAGTCGTACTGAAAATACTTAGTCTCTACGTCTACTAGGCCTACATGAGTCAAGGCAAATTTGTCATAAAATTGCATGTTTCCAAATAGTTTATTTGACTTATTGTAAACGTGCCTTGACGTTAGATTTTCTTGTTATATTCATACTTACCGTCTAGAATTTCAGACTTTAAGTTATATTTCTTTAACTGAAATATTATCCCTATTGCTTTAAACGGTGTATTTATTAAAATTAACCTAGCAATACAAGAATGTGTTCATGTCGTTAACACCAAGATAGGGTCTAAGTTTTATTTTGAATATACTGCAGTTTTTCCAATATTATTACTCCTGCTATCCCTTCTTCCCTTTACCTCGATTAACTTGGCGTTGACATTATTTCTTAGAAGGAGACTATTGCGACACGTAGACACGTCTTGAACCTCGGTTGCTGTTATGAGACCCAAGAACCCCGTTGCAAACACACACATCAGCGGCAACATGATGAGTGAACAGCGAACAGTGCGCGGATCAGCTGTTCAAAGGCTGTTCCAAGAGTCATTAATACGTGACGTCTTTCAAAGTCAACAACTTATTGTTTTATAATGAACAGATGTATGAACATCTGCAACGCAATCCTCATACGCAAAAACACACTAAAAAAGGTGAATTGGTTTCCACATTTTAACGGAATAGTTTATTTCTGTATTTATTAGCTAACTAGATGACCCAACAGACGTTGCCTTGTCTTTAATGTGGATATATAATGTAATAAATAACAATAAATGTACAAAATACATAATTAAAACAAAACATTTTTTGTTAAATGTTAGATTCCAGCTCAAATTATAACACGTTTTACCTTGGTTATTAAAAAAGCTTTGAATTAAGTACAGTTTCTAAATCCTTCACAATGTAAAAACAAAAATCAAAATAAATAATACTTTTTAATTCATTCAAACCTTAGTATTGATAAACAAACCAATAAAAACAGCTGTATCTGAGAAATATTATATTGACATGGATATGTCTTAGCTCTGGGGGGGAGGGGTGTTAGTGATTTTTAAGGTGGAAAACATGTAACAGGTTTCCATAGAAACTACCAGAAATATTGTTTTGAATTTTAAATATAAAAGAATAAGAACAGCTGTTTAGATGAACTTGAAACACTCCCTTTAGACATGTCCATGATCTAACCTATTTCCCACAGGGAAGTAATTGCAAACATTTTTATACAGTAGTTAGATACCATTGAGTACTTACTACGTATTTTATACTTGCTTATTTGGCTTGCTCAATGGTTCAAATTCAAACAGCTGCTTTTTATATCTTAAAAGGTAAGATACATATGTTAGAAACCAAAACAAAATTATTTCCCCATAAGATTAACTTTGAAGGCTTATAGGGTAGAGATTTATGGGAAAATTGTCACAAAAACTATTAGACTTTCCTATTTTAGGCCTAAAGAATCAGTATACCAAATTTCAGCCTCCTAGGTAATCGGGAAGTGGGAGAATTAGTGATGAGTGAGTGAGTGAGGGCTTTGAATTTTATATATTAAGATTAGCTAAATACAGTGTGATAAGGTGAACTAGATCCCTTCTTATGTTGCGTCGTACTCCGAGATTAACTAGTAATAAGCTAAGATGTAATAAGCTAATATAGTTTATAACAGAAATACAGTATATTATATAACGACAAAAATAACGAATAGACAGATTAGGAAATAATAACTATTCAACAGATGAATAAAAACAATGAGTTTTTATATTATGACTTAATAATTATGTTTTTATATCATAGTTAAGTAGTGGAGTTAATATGACTCATACATCCGTACCATTCACACCGAGTTCCGAGTTCAACAGGGTTAAATATTAGTATTTAACATTTTTGTTTAAAACAATAGAGTGGTAGTTTTCCTGACCAATGAATGGATATCATAAAAAATAGTTTCAAAAACTATTTTTACGAATACGAATACTTAAATAAATAATTTGAATATGGAGGTTTTGCAAAGGGTAGGACTTAAAATATTTTTAATTTATAACATTTTGAGGTATGTTATGTTTATATAATAAATTATGACAAATTCAATTCATTAAGTAATGAAAAGACAATACCAATGTAACCACGGAAGGTCTTCTAGATAAACTGTTTAATGGTTCTTGGTTTATCAACACTGGATAGGAATAATGACATTAACTGATCTAATCTATTCATCTACTGTTGAGCTTCCTTTTGATAAGATGACATATATGTATATATGATCCGTACATCCTTTAAATTTTCAATAATTAATTCTTAGGACGAACATTAAACAAATATTTAGGTTGAAATTGAAACGTTGTATTATTTTTCCTGTTCTTAAAATACTCGTATATTTACCAAAGTTTAACTAAATAGAATTGTATTGTGATTTAAAATAAATAAATCCTATCTTGTATAATTATAACGCGTTTTGTTCTACTATTGTCTGTATTGCCTAAAGATCGCAAAGAGATTGCGTGTATTGTCTGTTGCTATCGTATTACCTAAAGATCGCGTGTATTGTCTGTTGCTATCGTATTACCTAAAGGAGGTATCTGTTATGATGTCAAAAATTAGAAACTATGAATCACAGTACAGACGTAGGCCATTGTCTCACTATTCCTCAATCGTTATTCACAGATTAGACTTCGAGTAGAACAAAAAGATCGCGTGTATTGTCTGTTGCTATCGTATTACCTAAAGGAGGTATCTGTTATGATGTCAAAAATTAGAAACTATAAATCACAGTACAGACGTAGGCCATTGTCTCACTATTCCTCAATCGTTATTCACAGATTAGACTTCGAGTAGAACAAAAAGATCGCCTGTATTGTCTGTTGCTATCGTATTACCTAAAGGAGGTATCTGTTATGATGTCAAAAATTAGAAACTATAAATCACAGTACAGACGTAGGCCATTGTCTCACTATTCCTCAATCGTTATTCACAGATTAGACTTCGAGTAGAACAAAAAGATCGCCTGTATTGTCTGTTGCTATCGTATTACCTAAAGATCGCGTGTATTGTCTGTTGCTATCGTATTACCTAAAGGATGTATCTATTATGATGTCAAAAATCCAGATAACTATAACTTAGCTAAGTTAATGATAGTATAAGCTGTGTCATATACACATAATTAAGTTTCAAACGATATTATTAACTACCTTCAACTTAGATTAATGTTAGCTAAACAAACTATTGCAATCGTTTAAAAACTAAGCAATATAAAACATGTTTAGTGCGCATTACAGAGATACCCTACCTTTCCGTCAAAAATAAATGAAGAACTTGACTACAACATGAACCTTGGGTGCATGTGCACGTTGCTGAGTTGAGATTTTGACTTCATACAAAGTTACCAGCAGAGAGCATATAGTTTGGAACAACACAATAGGATGGATTTCTATTTTATTATAAACAATCTAGTGATGAACATAGAAATAAAAAAATTAACATAGACAGCAGTATAAAACGATCTTATATAATATTTTAATACTGATTAGATGCAACTAAGCTCTTAAAACACCATCAATACGCCTTTTTCCTACTGTTCTTCAACAAGTTGTACTGACACAAAATTTACTTGTGTATATTTCTATCACAATCATACTGTTACATATTGACATAATGCAATTGTACAGGTGTATGCAGTCTTACTCGAGACAAACAACTTATTTTAATTTTAATATATACTTCTTCTAAGAAAGTAAAGAATAAAACTGGAAATCTTCCCGCTGGTGTCAAGATTATTCAATCTGGTAGCTCAATCATTTGTGAACGTAATAAGTACTAATCACTATCACACATTTTGCAAAGTTGATTGAAAGGTACATAGAACAATAGGCATGATACCAAATACTGCGAATGAAAACAATTTCAACGCTATACATAGGAAGTTAACTCAATTGAACGTAAACAAAAAATTTAAAGTGGGAGATGTTGTAAGCATATAAAAATGGGTTTAGTAGCGGTATACATTCAATTGAACAGATGCAGAAATAAAGAATTTATAAGGAAGAATTATTATTTAGTAGAGAAGGTAATTAAACAGAAACGAGAGTTTTATGGTTATGAACTAATGCTAGTGATGTAGTGAGATGGTCATGCTAAGTGCAGGTGCGAGTCTTGCGGCAGTGGGATGAGCCGGTAAGCGACGCGGTGCGGTGCGTAGGACATGCCCCGGGCGAGCGCGACACTATGACATACGCGGTCCGGTACGCGCCACTTGGAATTTTTAAATTCTGGAAGGTATGTGATGTGTTGAATTGTTTATTTACATGATGTTGTATAGTATCAGGTAATAGATTTGATATGAATAACGGTTTAGGGATTTTTTCAAAAATGTTCAATCAGTGCAAAAATAATCCCAAAATGATTTTGAGCTAAAAACGGGGTTTTTTCTATTAAAATGGGAAAAATGTGCTGATTTTGGGTTAAAAATGATGGTTTTTACCCTATAATGTGCGAAAAATGTGACAATTTTGGGCTTAAAATGGTATTTTTCAATAATTAAAAATGGTGAAAATGCCGATTCGGTTGCCTCTTTCCTATATTCCCTCTACTCACATTTCATGAAACCCCCGGACTTGCCGGAAGGATGAATAAGTCGTGCCGGGAATCAATCCTTGTCCTTACCCAAGCTTTCAAACATAACCTCAACACCGCCCGTTCCCAATGTAAAACGTCGTGCTATGTTACCCTTTTGGCAGTTAGACTGAGTAACGGTGGCCCTATACTGTGCATACGTGGCCTGTCGTCGTAGAGTGCAGGATCGCTGCAGAACGGGGTCCGAGACCAACAGGGTATCAACGTAAAAACTGTAAAACTGTACTTCCCCGTATTGAAATCATCCCAACGAATTGCCTAGACTTGTACGGCTATGATGATCTTAGCTGAACCAACACCCCGGATACGCTCCAATATTTCGGACACCAGTGACACGGAACACTTAACGACCAAAACAGACAATTGCTATAAGAAAAGTTTCTCACTTTTATCATGAAACAAACTACAGAGTTTACAATTCTGCTTTACAGTTGAAGGTGATAAATACTGGGTGATAAATACTTGCCGTATCCAAACCTGTAACTAAATAATTAAGGTTGATATGTTTAAGAGTTTAATTGAGGGGTTCAAGATAAATGAGAGTGTTCAAAACGAGTATTTGCATAGGACCAAAGAGTTGTTGGGTCTGTGAAGTGTGTGTCCTTAGGCCAATCACCAGCAAAGGCTATGGACTTAGTTCCGTATTAATCCTCCCTTCAAATACTATATGGTTAAAATAATTATCCTTGATAAAACAAGCTAGTTTCAACTTATACATCCAGAATAACACCCAACTTTTAATACCACTATTACTAATATTATTTATTTCCTATACTTTTTCATTTATTAATAATGACAATAATGAAGTTGACTTCATAAGCCTTTCATACCTTATTACACTAAAAAACTATTTTTTGAATTCGTCGGACTTCTGTTTCACCCAATAATTTCGAACGGTATGACACACCAACCATTGTATTCGAAAGATGACTTAACACATACTACGTGGTTATTTATGTTGGACTCCAAAATACGCCATTAAAGTATCTATTGTCAGAAAAAGGTCAGTGAGACTCGGTGTTATATTAATGTTCTATTTATGGGATACTTTCAGAAAACGCCATTAACGTATATTTGTTTATTCTCAGTTTTACCATAAATATGGTAGACTTTTTTTAGGGATTCGTGGTTTTTTCATTAAATCTTATCTACTATAATATCTTCAAACATTACCAAACAAAAATGTTTGTATTTAATTCCCTGTGGGAAATACTTTAGATCATGGATATGAGTGTAAAGGCTTAAAGTCCATACGAACAGCTGTTCTTATTCATTTATATTTAAAATTCAATACAATCGTTCTGGTCGTTCCTATGAAAACCATGTTTACCATGTTACATGTTTTCCATCTTAAAAATCACCAACACTCCTCCAGAGTAAGACATATCCATGCCAAAATGTGTTTCAATTGTATAAACATAGTTTACACATAAAAATGTTTTGTTTCGGAATATTTTTATTAATTTTATATGGATACGTATGTTTTGGGTCTTATTATGAGAGGTATACACATTTTTGGACAAGAATATGATTTATTTATTTTCATAAAATTAAAATGAATTTCACATTTCATGAACTAAAATTATTCATAGTTAAATTTAGGAATTATTTTATTATACTACCAGCCTAGATATTAGCGTACTGGGCGTTGGTGCAAGAGACCATGAGGTTCAAATTCAAATAAAGGCTCTTTAAAACGAGCTTAGATTACAACTTAATTCTCAATGCCATTTCAAAGCGTTTCTAGGCCATACATACAAACTTACACATGTGTATTAATCGAGCTTCTGTTACCCACAGTTCATGGTATACTTTTCTTATATCTCGTCCACATTACTAATGATAATACTGTACTAATAATACTAATAAAACTATACCAACAACAAAATTTGAAATATTCTACAACAAATAATTCTTCAACTCAATTTACAATATCAAATACACTATCTACCAACTCCCACCGTTATTCCATATCATATTTTCTTTTGATCATCTCTAATATCTCTAATACCTTAAATTAAATAAATAAAAGCGATTCTGCCGACACCTATAAGGGGGCCTGGGGGCGGAGCCCCCAGCGAGCGAAGCGAGTATTATATATATATTTAAATGTTCAAATATCAATAGTAGAATTTGAAACAATTTATTTAGTTTCAGTAAAACCAAAGTATTTCCCTCCTCGTGTGAATTTCTTGAAACTGAGAGATCTAAGTTAACATATTTTAAAAGTTTTTTATAGAAATATATCAGTTTATTAATTTCACATACTATAACAAAATTAGAGCTATCAACCAACATAAAATAACAATAATTTTGCTTCTATAGGTTAATAAATAACCAAAAAGGTACAACCTATTATGAAAACCGTATAATATGTTTAACCACACTTAGTTAATTTACTTATTAATTGTGTTAAGGATAATTTACATAAATATGGTTATAAAATATACTAAATACTATATGTAGTTCCTTGAATACTATTGGGGTGATAATGTATTTTTTCAATTATATAAGTCTAGCAAATACTAGTAACTGTTTTAATATTTATTTATAATAGAGTTTACTGGTGATGAAAAAGCTTTAGCAAGACGAAGGTAGGGAGGCGTGTAGAGATAAGCGATTGTATGGCATGAGGAAACAGCTTTTAGATCCTCCATTGTTGTTCGAGAAAGTGTTTTGGGAAGGTCCTCCATATTGGCAAATCCTTTCATTTTAATATTATAAATTAATTGAGTTATAATACTACATTTTGGAAAACATAACAAAAGTAATGGTCAAAATATAAATGTTGTCAAAACGAACGAAATGATGTTTCCCTTAAGCAAAATTGAATCATGGTATTACACAATGATTTTAGTATTACAGTATTAAAATAAGTTTTCTTATTAAACAGTGCACAATAATAACAACATGAACGCAAAGGATTAAAGGGTATCAATGGAAATGGGAACCAAATTTAAATGTATCTGACTAATTAAAATCCATATGAGTTTCAGTTTACCAAATGACCAACACCCTTGATACAGAAATCACTGGTCTTGGTTCGAAGCATTGTGAATATTGTCCTAGGGGTGTAAAAACCTAGATCGAGATAACATTTCGATTAGACACTCGTAAAATTATACTGAACGTCAACCAAGTGATTAAAACTTTACTTCCATTATGGTTTCAGACTAATGTCAGTTTTAACGTTCAAGTAAAAATAAAATTATAAAAGCATTAATGGGAAAACTATTTTAAAACAGTTTTGGTGATTTGCACGATAGCAAACAGTCTGTTTGCAATTCCCAAATCGTCTCCTTGCCTTGTGGACGCCACATTTGAATATAATCAGAGTGCCACCTCACGCGTTGTAGGTTTTGTTTCTGAATTGACTCAGACCCGAAATCCTCGTTCTTGTAACTACTATTGTGGAATTACTATACTTATAAAGGCCTTTCAAATAGTTTGAGAATAAATTCAAATAATTTGTATTCATAAGATCCTTTTTAAAATACAATTTTTAAATCCATACAGTTTATTTAATCACACTTTCAACACCTGGCTGTACTAAGATTAAAAATTATTAGGGTACTCTCATCTTGTTTTGTAGTTTTTTCCAACGGGGATTGTTACTAAACAAAATACCAAAACACCCCAGGAATCCTCTTACGTTTCGCAGGACCAAAAGAAACGTCCTGCTTCCTCAGGGAGTAGGTCCTCTTGTTACACGGGCTGAACGCCGAATCACTCTGACGCGTGTTGGCTGTTTAGTGTATCAAGAGTGATTTGACCTACTCCCTGAGGAAGCAGACGTTTCTTTTGGTCCTGCGAAACGTAAGAAGAATCCTGGGGTGTTTTAGGTATTTTGTTTAGTGACAATCCTCTTTGGAAAAAACTACAAAACAAGGTAAGGGTAGTATAAATTATTTAAAAAAATACCTTAAGAATACAAATTCTCAAATTATTTGAAAAATTAACACATAAAAAGCAACAAACTGATAACTAACTTTGAAAAATCAGGAATATTAAGACGTCCTGTAATCCAGCTATTTGGAGGTCACGAATTGTGGTCGGTGGTTGTAGTGTTCTCTTGTGTGGATTAACGCCCTCACTATTGAATACCGCGTTAATCCGCAAAGAAAATCCTCATAATTAGACCAATTCGTGATTCAGAGGCCGTGGTTTGGATTACACGTTAAACTGTAGGTTCCATAGTTGCCATCGGCTGATGGGCTATTAATTAACAGTCCTGTCTAAGGAACATGTCAGCGTTAGTCCGTAACAAGACTACAAGATCGCACCACAATCATCTTACACTCAATCTTCATTCTTACTTGGCTTAAAATACTTACCTTGGTTGCAATTTCAATAATATAATATATAAAATAAATTGCAATTAATGTAACAAAATACTATATTGGCTAAACTGGAACATTTAAATCAAGGTACAATGAACTTATTCAAGCTGTGAAATCTAACAATTTAACAAGTCAAAAATCTTGTTTTACAGAACACGTGCTATAAACTGACGACAAGTATTAAGGAATTAAAGAAAACTTAAACTTTGAAAAAAAATTACAATAGAAGAACACAACAGTTAGAGAGTTACACAAGTACATAAATAAAAACTTTGATCAAGAATATATGCTTAACATAGCACACTTAGAACTATAAAACACAATATTTTATATAATGCTAAATATTCTAATTAGTAATCCGTCACTTAATTAAAATTATAAGTTTAAATTAAATTGCTATGTCGTTTGTTCATTTTAGGTTATAAGTAGACTGTGAAAATGAACGCACCGTTCATTTTTCACTTTTTCATTTTTTATAAGTACCTTTTATATATATATCTATCTTTTTTATCTTTATATATATATTATATTATATATTATATATACCTTATAACAATATAACAAACAATCTTTAACAAATATATATATATATATATATATATATATATATATAAATTTTAACGACTATTGTTTTTGGTCTCTAGGCACCTAAAGAAAAAAAAATAACATGGTCCCGGGCTTAAGTCTTACCATGAGATAATAATAATAATAATAGCTTCTTAATTAGCTTTAATTAGCTTAAATAGGGTAATAGCTTCTTCCCTATGGGAAATTCACTAAAAGGAAGCTGACAATTTGAAAATAAATAATAAATGCTTATAGCTTTATTTGTGTGTTTTTAGCAATCGAATATTATGCTATGGAGTAATATATAAAGTTTTTACAGGGTAACCATCAAAAAAATAAATTTGTTAACTAGCTTATGCTTGTTTTATAACCAGATGTTTTTGTATTACATTTGATCTGCACACACATTTATGGAGCAATACCATACGCTTATATCAAAATAAAGCTCCAAAAATTTACACATTTTTAACAAATTTGATAATTTTAAATAGTTTTTTTCATTGATAAATGTTTATTTTGGTCCCGCATAACCTATTTAAGCTCGAGCATTCCCATCATAAAAACCATACAAAATATCTATTTCAGAATACTCATGTGATGTGGTCTCTGTGATGAGATATGGTCTACACGGCACAGCTTTATACCTTTGTCTTATAATATACATGAATGGTGCTATCTATCAGGCAACGTGTGCACTCCTTTGTGATTATAATTGAGTGATGGGATATGGTCTACACGGCACAGCTTTATACCTTTGTCTTGTAATATACATGAATGGTGCTATCTATCAGGCAACGTGTGCACTCCTTTGTGATTATAATTGAGTGATGAGATATGGTCTACACGGCACAGCTTTATACATTTGTCTTGTAATATACACGAATGGTGCTATCTATCGGGCAACGTGTGCACTCCTTTGTGATTATAATTGAGTGATGGGATATGGTCTACACGGCACAGCTTTATACCTTTGTCTTGTAATATACATGAGTGGTGCTATCTATCAGGCAACGTGTGCACTCCTTTGTGATTATAATTGAGTGATGAGATATGGTCTACACGGCACAGCTTTGTACCTTTGTCTTGTAATATACACGAATGGTGCTATCCATCAGGCAACGTGTGCACTCCTTTGTGATTATAATTGAGTGATGAGATATTTACAGCTTATACTTGTAATATACATGAGTGGTGCTATCTATCAGGCAACGTGTGCACTCCTTTGTGATTATAATTGAGTGATCTTTTTATTTTCTACTAGTTTTTGCTTTCTAGGTTTTTCACTTGTAGTTTGACTACCACAGACATTTTCTGAAGGAAAATATAACATACCTATATCGAATTAAAAGCTCAGAAATGAACACTTTTTTTAACGTTCTTCAATTTTTTTAACAAAACATAATGAATTTGATATTTCTTTTACAATTCATTTATTTTTCTAAAAACACATTTGTATGCATTTAAAACGTCCCTATTGCTACAAAGTAGCTCCTTTCGACGTAGAACTACCTGAACTGGGTTAAAATGTTATCGATTTTCAAAAAATGCCATTAAAGTTACGTTCAAGCAACAGAAAAGTGGGGGAATAAGCTTTTGATAAGATTTTCCGTTGCCGCTTTAATTTTTTCTTTGTAAAATACAAAAACATAGGTAAGAGACCATACAGAATAAAAAAAATAATATTGTGAATATGAACTCAACTCTAGTTTACCTGAAAAGATTTGTACACATCCTTCCAATCATCCTGTATGACGAATATCAAAGGGATATTTTTATGCAGAGAAAAACTTATCTTCATACAAGTCTAGGCTGTAACTTCAGTATACAGTATTATTCAATAATATCTGCTTGAAAAATAATATCTATATAAATAATAAAATTAGAGTTTTGTCTGTACATTGCTCAGAAATATTCATTTTTTAGTAATTTCTACTTTTCGTGCGTTAGAGAAACCGAAACCGGTCTTGTCTAAATTGTTGTCTGTTTGTTGGTTTGCCTGTTTGTCTGTGACGCTCCAGGAGGCATTTTACGCCGCCTTCTCTGAAATAACGGGATAACTGATTACATTGAAACTTATTTCATGTATTCTCTACACCCCAGAGAAGGTTTGTAAATGCTTGAAATCGCCCGCCACCCTTTGGAAAGTAAATAACGAGCATTTAAAACCCCACTTTTACGTGATATTACTCGCATTTTTATTCAATTTTCAATGAATTAATAACCTACTGGTAATAATCAGCTGTCTTTGTAGTTTAAATATTTAATAGAAATAAAAACAAACAGCTGTAAAATCAATATTAGTTAGTTTATATTGGTCATTGATCATTTTTAACCCATTTCAAAATCATACTATATGAAAAAGTTATTTTAACGTATAACTAATTATAATAATAATGGTATAAATGTTCTAATCTATTTAATTGTAAAAAAATGCTAAATAATAAAGCTGGGTATTGATTTATTTTATTTGTATTGATTTGTTTAGGATTCCAGGTTTACATTTTGGTATGATGATCTTTCTTCTTTAAACTGAATCCTACAACCCGTACAAAGGACCGGCTTACTGCTAGTCTTCAATAAATTTTAAACCTATGTGGGTTTAAACAAATTTAACTATAATTAGATTATCCTAATTTAACATGTGTGTATACTAATTACAAAAAATGTATTTAAATATGTTATTTTAAATATCGATATATAAATCCTCACAAATTAATCCTATCCGCAATCAATCATTAGCCTCAATCAGAGGATGGAGCATCTGGTAATTACGTGTTGACAATGATGTATCGCTGCAGCGGTTGGGAGGATGGTAACACTGTACGTGTAGGCCACACTAGTACCAACCTGGACGCATCAACATTAATGCCTTATATAGTATTTTAATCGTCCTACACGTTAAAATAACGGTTTCGTCCCCAATGAAACATTTGCCATTGGAGTTTTAAATTCTGTATTTAACTACAGTCTGTTAGGATTTTTATAAGTAAATATTTAAATATATACTGACGTTTGGTATAGTTACTTTATAACACTAATTTTAGAGGTATAAAACCTTATTTTTGTTTCCATTCAGTAAGATTGTTTAAATATGATAGCATTAATAAATTAATTCAACACGTGTATAATAATTAAACACCCTATTAATAAGCAATGTTAAGCAAAGTGTAACTATACGGGTTCTCGGAATAGTCGGCACGCAGCTACTAACACAAGAGCTGAACTGATCATTTTTAGCTTGGTTTATATATAAAGGGATGGGAGGGGGTGGGGGGGGGGGGGGGGGGGGGGGGGGGGGGGGGGGGGGTGGGGGGGGTGGGGGGGGGGGCGCATGGACCCTTACTCTGTTTTTACTTTTCTTACATATTCTGTTCAATTATGATGAAAACAGTGCCGGTAGCGTGTTATTATTTGTTTTCTACATGTATAAAACGTGTCTTAACTGATCTTGCACTGGCTTCTCATAGTGTTAGGTTATATCTTATTAGTTTTTGGGGTAGTTCATTCAGGCCTTTTTTAATATATATTGCCTTATTAATATGAAATGACATCCTATTTTGAACTATCGAAAAATTATGGAATAGCATTTCGATAGCCAATGTATTTAGATCATATTTTAGCCATTCCAACGTTAAATAAACTATGAGGGTTTTCAAGTACTTGGCGGAAATATGATAAACGTCCCTATTGCTACAAAGTAGCTCCTTTCGACGTAGAACTACCTGAACTGGGTTAAAATGTTATCGATTTTCAAAAATGCCATTAAAGTTACGTTCAAGCAACAGAAAAGTGGGGAATAAGCTTTTGATAAGATTTTCCGTTGCCGCTTTAATTTTTTCTTTGTAAAATACAAAAACATAGGTAAGAGACCATACAGAATAAAAAAAATATATTGTGAATATGAACTCAACTCTAGTTTACCTGAAAAGATTTGTACACATCCTTCCAATCATCCTGTATGACGAATATCAAAGGGATATTTTTTATGCAGAGAAAAACTTATCTTCATACAAGTCTAGGCTGTAACTTCAGTATACAGTATTATTCAATAATATCTGCTTGAAAAATAATATCTATATAAATAATAAAATTAGAGTTTTGTCTGTACATTGCTCAGAAATATTCATTTTTTAGTAATTTCTACTTTTCGTGCGTTAGAGAAACCGAAACCGGTCTTGTCTAAATTGTTGTCTGTTTGTTGGTTTGCCTGTTTGTCTGTGACGCTCCAGGAGGCATTTTACGCCGCCTTCTCTGAAATAACGGGATAACTGATTACATTGAAACTTATTTCATGTATTCTCTACACCCCAGAGAAGGTTTGTAAATGCTTGAAATCGCCCGCCACCCTTTGGAAAGTAAATAACGAGCATTTAAAACCCCACTTTTACGTGATATTACTCGCATTTTTATTCAATTTTCAATGAATTAATAACCTACTGGTAATAATCAGCTGTCTTTGTAGTTTAAATATTTAATAGAAATAAAAACAAACAGCTGTAAAATCAATATTAGTTAGTTTATATTGGTCATTGATCATTTTTAACCCATTTCAAAATCATACTATATTAAAAAGTTATTTTAACGTTTAACGTATAATAATAATGGTATAAATGTTCTAATCTATTTAATTGTAAAAAAATGCTAAATAATAAAGCTGGGTATTGATTTATTTTATTTGTATTGATTTGTTTAGGATTCCAGGTTTACATTTTGGTATGATGATCTTTCTTCTTTAAACTGAATCCTACAACCCGTACAAAGGACCGGCTTACTGCTAGTCTTCAATAAATTTTAAACCTATGTGGGTTTAAACAAATTTAACTATAATTAGATTATCCTAATTTAACATGTGTGTATACTAATTACAAAAAAATGTATTTAAATATGTTATTTTAAATATCGATATATAAATCCTCACAAATTAATCCTATCCGCAATCAATCATTAGCCTCAATCAGAGGATGGAGCATCTGGTAATTACGTGTTGACAATGATGTATCGCTGCAGCGGTTGGGAGGATGGTAACACTGTACGTGTAGGCCACACTAGTACCAACCTGGACGCATCAACATTAATGCCTTATATAGTATTTTAATCGTCCTACACGTTAAAATAACGGTTTCGTCCCCAATGAAACATTTGCCATTGGAGTTTTAAATTCTGTATTTAACTACAGTCTGTTAGGATTTTTATAAGTAAATATTTAAATATATACTGACGTTTGGTATAGTTACTTTATAACACTAATTTTAGAGGTATAAAACCTTATTTTTGTTTCCATTCAGTAAGATTGTTTAAATATGATAGCATTAATAAATTAATTCAACACGTGTATATTAATTAAACACCCTATTAATAAGCAATGTTAAGCAAAGTGTAACTATACGGGTTCTCGGAATAGTCGGCACGCAGCTACTAACACAAGAGCTGAACTGATCATTTTTAGCTTGGTTTATATTATACGAATGGACCCTTACTCTGTTTTTACTTTTCTTACATATTCTGTTCAATTATGATGAAAACAGTGCCGGTAGCGTGTTATTATTTGTTTTCTACATGTATAAAACGTGTCTTAACTGATCTTGCACTGGCTTCTCATAGTGTTAGGTTATATCTTATTAGTTTTTGGGGTAGTTCATTCAGGCCTTTTTAATATATATTGCCTTATTAATATGAAATGACATCCTATTTTGAACTATCGAAAAATTATGGAATAGCATTTCGATAGCCAATGTATTTAGATCATATTTTAGCCATTCCAACGTTAAATAAACTATGAGGGTTTTCAAGTACTTGGCGAAAATATGAAATACGCTATATTTACATAAAGCTACATGGAATTATTTAAAGGTTGTAAGCATAGGTATAACAGTTCCTGCTTGAATGTTTTTACATTGCAAGGTTTTATAAATGATTACTAGATCCTCATTTTAATAGTGAAGACTGAGTTTAAGCCCTTCCAACGGGATTTCGACAGTATGAAAAGTATATTTAAGTCTAACGTTAAAGCTACTTCGAGAACAAAGTCACTTGCTGTATCTTTACTGGAAGAACCCTCTTGAATACGAAAGTAGAAGTAATTTTGTTGAAAGTTTGGATGGATTTTTTCAATATTTGGTAGAGAAATACAATTGTATATTTTTCTTGATCATTTATGGGAATATATTGATAGTAACACTTTGATATTGATAGATAAGAACACTTACGAATTATAAAATTTTTTTCTTAGGATTCATTAAATACATTATAAATGTAGCAAAAGAATACTATCTAATATGTTACAGTAATTAAATTTAACATTCGTGCATTCAATGTTATTAATAGTATCAAGCTATTATTAAAATATTATTTTTTGAACTCATGTTCTTAATAGGTAATTCATATTAGCATTAAAACTTAAACACATCTGTAAAAAACAATTCAATTTTTATTTAATGTTATATTCTCAAATTCAGGTAACTTTTGGAGAAATATTTTCTCTAACTACCGAAAGTATTTCATAGTTATTAACAAGACATTTTTATTTTTATTTCATAGGCAATTCAATATTCAAATGCCCGGTTTTACCAACTAGATACTGCTGAGAAAGTTTATTTGGGTTAGTATTATTCGTTTTAGCGAATTTTCCATAAGGAAGAAGCTATTACCGTAGCTCTCATGATAAGACTCAAGCCCGGGACCAGGTTATTTTTCGTCTTTAGGTGTCCAGAGGCCAAAAACAATAGTCGTTAAAATTTATATATATATATATATATATATATATATATATATATATATATATATTTGTGTGTGTGTGTCTGTGAACACAATAACTCTCGTAAAATGGTCCGATCGACACTAAATTTAGTAGAAACCTGTATTCCTACATTTGCTCGGACGAGTTCGTAGACCAGATATATCGGTCATTCGGAACGGGTAATTTGGGGGGTTTACTAAAAAAATCTTACTCAAAAATTGGGTTTTTTGCGTTTTTCAAATGTAAAACATTTTTTAAATTTTATCTTTCGCCATTAAAATCAGCTTAAAAAATTACACATATTAGTTCCTTTTTTTAAGTTTTTAAGTAAGTTTTTCTCTATCTCTAACGGTTATTGAGGTGTCAAAAATCTAAACACAGTACGTTGTTTTTTGGAGCCCCAATGTTAATCTTATTAAAGACAGAGGTAAATTATTATTTCACTTATACATCTATATTTTTGGACTAAACTTGGTATTATAAACCTGTACGTAATTGAGATCTATCCATTTATGATTAAAATTCATAGTTATTGGGTTTATCATGGCAGCTAACCTGCATACTCTTTTTCCATGTCAATAATATAGTGAATAGGCAAACTCCTTTATTTATGGACAAATGATCATGAAACTTGGTATAAATGGTAAAAAAAATATTTTTTATGCTAGAAATGCCTACTTCCAATGTTCCTCACAGCAGCAAACCTGCACACTCCTTCCGATGTTAATCATATGGAGAATAGGCAAATAAATCTAATATCTATTGACAGATATTGATGAAACTTTTCATATATCATTATTAGGGGGTATTTTGAAAGATAGTTTTTGGGCTTAGGAACTCAAAAAGTGCTTTATTATTGGGTCAGAGTCAGATACATTCTCCCGTACTACTGAAGTACTCTCACAGATTCAGATACACTCTACCGTACTCCCGAAGTACTCCCTTAGAGTCAGATACATCCTCCCGTACTCGTGAAGTACTCTCAGAGAGTCAGATACACTCTACCGTACACCTGAAGTACTTCCGGAGACTCAGGTACACTCTCCAGTACTTATGAAGTACTAAATCCCTTCAACGGGTTAATACAATTTTATGATGTATAGTCTTATTAATTGAGAAACATAATACTTTGCGTCCATAAAAATTATGTTTTGATTTTCATAATCTATTAAATATCAGGCTTTACATTACGACGGCTGAACATCCTGACCAAAACCAATTTCAACCGTTGAGGTTCTCTTATTTTATATACCATCCTTATAATTAGACCAATTCGTAATTCAGAGGCCATGGTTCGGATTCCACGTTAAACTGTAGCTCCATTAGTTGTCATCGGCTGTTGGGCTATTAATTAACAGTCCTGTCTAAAGAACATGTCAGCCTTAGTCAGTAACAAGACTACAAGATCGCGCCACAATCATCCTACATTTATTCCTCATTCATACTTGGCTTAAAATACCTACCTGGGTAGGTCGCCATTTCAGTTAAAAGTATAAAGTATAAGGTATTGACCTATTATTTACTAAACATTTTTCGGCTCAGGATCTAATAACGTTTGTTTAAGCAAGTAAGCGTGCCTGGTGCCTGGGTCCACTGGAAATGTGGTTGTATATCCTTGTTGACCGAGCTGTTCCATCGTTATCTCTGTTTCCATCTGTGTTGGTATTGGATTGTTTTCCAAAAACAAAGCGAGGATTTACTTCAGCTTTCTTTACATAACCGTTTGTTATTTTTTATATGTTAATAGTATTAATCTAATAAAAGTTAATCCCAATGTAAACACTACACACCTGTGTAGGTGTAATGAAAACCTCAACAAATCAATTGGGCACTTTTTGACATGTATATGTCTCAGCTCTGGGTGGTGTTGGTGATTTTTAAGATGGAAAACATGTAACAGGTATCCATAGAAACTCCTAGAATTATTGTATTGAATTTTAAATATAAAAGAATAAGAACACCTGTTTGGATGAACTGAAAGCATTCTTTTTAGACATATCCATGTTCTAACCTATTTCCCACAGGGAAGTAAATACAAACATGTTATTAACATAGAGTGCTCAAAAGGGTTTTGAACAGATACGGTATTTTAAAATAAAGAAAAAATATCCTGTAAATTTGGGTTAGTAAATCACCCTTAGCCCAATGGCATTAGTATTTTAAGAAGCATACAACCAAAATAACGTTTTAGGTTAAACATGAAATATTTTGCAAACTATTATAGAGAATCTTTGTAACAAAAAGTCGACGAAAGACATTGCGTAAACATGAGTCATTTAAAGGTGTTTGTCAATATGAAACTCTTAAATTTCATAAATATCAATGAAATAAAAAAGTGTTTTAAAATATATATTGAGAATTTGTTATAATATTAAACTCTAGTGGCAATCTACTAAACTGAACGACTATACCAGACTAATAGCTTAATAAATACGAGTATAAGTATTTTAGGTGTTTTATTTAAAATTTTTTATTCTATATTAAATGTTGGAATGAGATAAATTTTGTCTAACTGTGAGGTTTTTGTAATGGGTTTTGAGTTGTTTATAATATTTTAAAAGTATTTGATCTTGAAACACATAAAGGAAAATGCTTGATACGTTCTCAATACAAACGGTTTACTAATTCTTAGATATTAAACATCAGTAAAAAATTATATTAAGAGTTTACGGAAATAATAATGAAAACAAACTGACTTGACGGTCAAAAATAAATTTATTTGGGTCCAATTTTTATGAAAAATACTGTATTTAAATTTGTAAAATATGTTTAGTCTGTAATTTAGATAAAGTAATCTCTAAACATTATATTTATTGGATTAACCTATTTCTTACTTATTACTTCATTTGAGAATTATTTAAACTGTATTAAACTAATTTATTAACTATTACGTTTGTTCTAGTTTAATTGTGTTAGTAGTCATTTGAAATATAACTAGTTAATTAATTTAATAGCTTTTTTAAATAAAAGTCTGATTAGATGATTTTATGACCATGCAGGAAAATTGAATCCTAGCATAAATAGTATTGAAATAGTGTAAAAAGTAGTTTGTGGAGTTAATAAAAGAAATAGAAATAGAAATAGGTTAATTTTAAATGAATAGTCTAATCAAAAAAGATTAAAAAGACAGCATAATACAAAATTGAATACATAATACACAATTGACTGACTGCATTGCGTAATAGAATGTCAATGTTTATTCTTCACTGCGCATTTTGTTGATAAGACCTTTGACTAGATACTGAATATAGCTAGAACTCAGTCACCACTTCTTAATTATTCATTTACATTTACATTAAGAGTAGGGCCAGTAGGCGACACGACTCGACCCTACGGTTAACCTTCATCACAGTAAGGGGTAGGGCTCCCTCCCGTCGCGCGCCTGCAGGCCTGCTGCGAGTCCAGGAATTTCCAATATCTTCCTCTCCATCGATCATATCAAACGTAAGCCTGTTATAACTATAATAGTAAATGGATTCACTCAATAGAATATATTGGAATATATTTATGAATGGTTGGGTTGGCAGTACTGTATGTTATTCTCATAAACCTTTGTGGTTTTACTTTTCAAAAAGCATAAAATAATAAACGGTACCAGTGGACTGACACATACTTTCTCCCTTAAGTAAATTTAAAAAAGAAAATCTGTAATAAAACTATCATGTTCTTCAAAGTTGATCTAAATATCATTTAATAATCTATTGTTTCAAAAATAATCATCCAATTTCTAAAAATAAAAACAAGAGAGACAAAGTTAAATTAATTGTTCAAATTGTATGGGTGGACACCCCCCCCCCGTAACACCAAGCTCTTTTGAGCTGGTTTTGTTCGGTGATTTGACCTTACGCTTCATACCAAGTTTCATGGAAAACGGTTGTAAAGTAAGGAAGAAATTAATTTTTTTATATTCTCCATAAGAATAACATTGGGCGCTTTCAGACAACTTACTGCGTTTATCGTATATCGGTTTCAATGGTACCAGTCAAGTTGTACTTTACTTTTATTGTTTTCGCTGAAAATATAAAAATTTGATTTTTTTACATTTAAAAGCCCATAACTTTTGAACCGTCATTTTTACAGATATGCGGGTGGTTTCAAATTATTTAGTACTCTGTACACTATAAACTGTCAAATTTTAATCAAAATCGTTAGAGCCGTTTTTGAGAAAATTGGATTTTTCACGTTTTTAAGGGTTTTTAGGGGTGAACTACCCTTAAAATCAAAAATTAAAAAAATAAACGGTACCAGTGGACTGACACATACTTTCTCCCTTAAGTAAATTTAAAAAAGTCAATCTGTAATGAAACTATCATGTTCTACAAAGTTAATCTAAATATCATTTAATAATTTATTGTTTCAAAAATAATCATCAAATTTTTAAAAATAAAAACACGAGAGACAAAGTTAAATTAATTGTTCAAATTGTATGGGGGGAAACAACCCCCCCCCCGTAATACCAAGCTTTTTTGAGTTGGTTCTGTTGGGTGATTTGACCTTACACTTAATACCAAGTTTCATGGAAAACGGTTAAAAAATAAGGAAGAAATTGATATTTTAATATTCTCCATAAGAATAACATTGGACGCTTTCAGACAACGTACTGTGTTTATCATAGACAGTAAATTTAACTTTTCTCTGGAACCGTTAGTCGTAGACAAATAATTCAAATAATAATACTAATTTGTTTAGTTTTTTAAGCTGGTTTCAATGGTACCAGTCAAGTTATACTTTACTTTTATTGTTTTCGCTTAAAATTTAAAAATTTGATTTTTTTGACATTTAAAAGCCCATAACTTTTGAACCGTCATTTTTACAGATATGCGGGTGGTGTCAAATTATTTAGTACTCTGTACACTATAAACTGTCAAATTGTAATCAAAATCGTTAGAGCCGTTTTTGAGGAAATTGGATTTTTCACGTTTTTTAAGGGTTTTTAGGGGCGAACTACCCTTAAAAATCAAAAATTCAAAAAAATGAAAAAAACGCCTGGAGATACGGTGACTATATATATACATGCCAAATTTCATCTAAATCGGACCAACGGGGTAGGCTGTGGCACTGTACACATCCAGACACACACACGGACACACGGACACACGGACGGACAGACATCACGTCAAAACCCACTTTTTTTGATTCAGGGGACCCCAAAACGGATATATCCACCCTCAACTCAAATTCGAAAATTTTGACGAAAACAATACTTTCTCCATATACTATGTATAAGGGGAGAAAGTAAAAGGAAAAAAAATGCCTGGAGATACGGTGACTATATATATATACATGCCAAATTTCATCTAAATCGGACCAACGGGGTAGGCTGTGGCACTGTACACATCCAGACACACAGACACACAGACGGACAGACATCACGTCAAAACCCACTTTTTTGGATTCAGGGGACCGACCCTAAAACGGATATATCCACCCTCAACTCAAATTCGAAAATTTTGACGAAAACAATACTTTCTCCATATACTATGTATAAGGGGAGAAAGTAAAAATTTATTATTTGTTTTGAAATATGTTTTATATTATTTCAAATGTTAAATAAATTAAATAATCAATTTATTCATCAAACAGGGACGTTAATGTAAAAATACCCCCGTCGCAGTAGATCTGCGTACTCAGCGAATTTCCAAATCAATTATAAATAATAATATATGACAAGTTTTATAAAAATCTGTCGATAAACATGAGAATTATTTGCCTATTCTCCATAAGATTAACATTTAAAAGAGTGTCCAGGTTTGCTGCTGTGAGGAACACTAAAATTAGGCATTTCTACCATAAATAATTTTTATCTTAACATTTTACCAACTTTCATCAACATCTGTCCATAAATAAAGGAGTTTGCCTATTCCCTATATGATTAATATGGGAAAAGAGTATGCAGGTTTGCTGCCATGATAAACACAAAGACTATGATTTTTAAGCATAAATGGATAGATCTTTACCAGATGAAGATAAATATGTAGTTTTATCCAAAAACATTGATTAATGTGGGAAATATTAATTTTTCCTAATCCTCCATAAGATTAACATAGGAGCCCCACAATACAACGTACTGTGTTTAGATTATTTAATATCTCGCTAACCGTTGGAGATAGAGAAAAACTTAATTGTGTAGTTTTTAAAGCTGATTCTAATGGTGAAATATAAAATTAGAAATTTTTAAAAATTACATGTGAAAAACGCAAAAAACCCCATTTTGGGGTACAAAACCCCCCCAAACTACCCGTTCCCATGGACCGATATGTCTGGCTTACGAACTCGTCCGAGCATTTGTAGGAATACACGAATCCACGCCACCCCCTTCTCCCAGGAACTAGCAGATCTTATTGTTGAGGCTGCGGCTACCCATCCAAGACTGGTCATAGCCGCAGACCTCAATTCTCACCCTGAGGCCCTGGGTGACCGCACGACCACGGCCCCGGGAAGGCTGCTAGTTCACCTCCTTCACGACACGGGCCTAGTCCATCACCATACCCCCCCAACCAGATTCCCCACCCACGAGCGTGAACTCCCGACTTCCCCTGATAAACTCCTCACCTCCCCTTCCCTAGCTAGGAAAATATCCAACATTTGTTCTGGATATGACCTAGGTTCCGACCACATCCCACTCCTGTTTGATATCAAAATCCACACCTATCCTTACAAGTCTGAATCCCACCAATCCCTAGAGATCACAGACTATCGAAATGCCGACTGGGATGTGTTTTCTAAATCCCTAACAACCACCTTGTCCCCCCTAATCCAAAACCCCCCACCACGCACCCAAGACCAAATTGAAAACCTTCACACCTCCATAACCACAGCTATCCTATCCGCTAAGGCAGAAGCCATACCTATCAAACAGGTCCTCCATACCCCCCTTCGACTCCCCCCTGAAATCCTGGGCCTCATCAAAGCCAAACGCCGCGCACGCCGCCTCCTACTCAAAGATCCATCCTCTCCTTATCTGCACGACACATACCGAGCTCTGGTTGACCGTGTGAAGGCAGCAATGCGCTCCTTCAGGGATGCCAGAGCACTAAAGGTGTGTGTGAGAAGGCAGATTCCGACTTCTCCAACAATCCCCGTAGCTTTTGGCGCCTCGTCAAAAGTTACAATAACCCCCCAAACCAACCAGTACCCCTCCGTGTCAACGACACCCTGGTCTCTGATAGCCAAGGCATGTCCGAAGCTTTCAGGGACACTCTATCCTCCATCCACTCCGACTTTGATGAAACCCACTTCAACTCCGTCAACAACACCATAACCCAAAATCCTGACATTTTCACTCCAGCCGCCACCATCCCAGACACCCCTCCCGACCACGCCTTACTTGCCCCAATCACTTCCCAGGAGATTAACCGGAAACGGCGAAACCTCCGAAACACCGCCCCTGGCCCCGACGGCATATCCAACCTCCTCATCAAACAAGCCCCCCCAGCCCTGATCAATCTCCTGACCACCCTCTTCACCTCCATCCTGCTCCTAGGATACTCTCCTAAATCCTGGAAACATGCCCACGTCATCCTCTTCCCCAAACCCCACAAAGACCACCGTGACCCAGCCAACTACCGTCCCATCAGCCTTACCTCCACCCTCTCAAAACTCTTTGAGAAAATCCTGTCCCAGAGGATCCACCTCCACCTAAACTCCCTGAGCCTCCTTCCACCCTCTCAAGCCGGTTTTCGCCCTGGAGTAAACATGTACGATCAGCTTCTGCGGGTCGTTACATGCCTCCAGACGAACAACTCCCTTCACAACCCCTCCCTCCTCGCCCTAATAGATGTCCAAAAGGCCTTTGACACCGTGTGGCATAATGGCCTTAGGGCAAAACTCCTTGACCTCCAGCTCCCCGCACCCGTCATAAGGTGGGTTTCCCACTTTATTGATGGGCGCACCGCCCAAGTCCGCTGCCGTGGTTCCCTCTCCACCTCCTTCACCCTGAACGCTGGGGTTCCCCAGGGTTCAGCTATTAGTCCCCTCCTGTACATCCTTTATGTCCGTGACCTCCCCGCCCCCATCCCACGTGGTCCAACCGACACCACCAGTGGCCTGGCTCAGTTCGCTGATGACACGGCTTTCTGGACTTCCCACCGACACCACAATGTCACAATCCGCCGCATGAACCAAACCCTTTCCGACTACCTATCCTACTGCAACAGGTGGCGTATCCTAATCAACCCATCCAAAACCCAACTCTGTTTCTTCAACTTTCGTGCCCGCCGCTTCCGTAAATTCCAATCCAATCCGATCTTCCTCAATAATGTCCGCCTCCCACTTACCCAGACATGTACCTACCTCGGGGTAAAACTCGACTCCCGCCTTACCTTTTCCTCCCACATCCTAGACGCAAAAAAGCGTGCCACTTCCCGTCTACGTGCCCTCCGGATTTTAAATAACCGCACCCGCCCCTGCTCCACTTCCACCCTAGCAACCCTATACTCATCCATAATCCGTCCAGTCATCACCTACGCCCATCCTCTACTACTTACCGCCCCAGACCGACTACTTTCCAGCCTGGAAGCCACCGAGAGAAGGGCACTACGCCTGGCTTCTCATCTCCCCCCCTGGGCCCGCAATGCCTCGGTATACGACGCCCACTCCATCCCACCCCTCCGTGACTTCCTCCATCACCTCAACACAAAGTACCTCGACCGAGCCCGAACCTTTGACATCCTACAACCCTTCTTCGATCCTTATTTCACCGACCGTCCTAGCCTCACCATCCACCACCTAGCCAACCTCCCACCATAGCTTAATGTGCCCTTCTTGTGGTGAATTTTAATTCCATCAGCCCAAGGTCCTCATCTTATTTAATTGTTTATTTATTTATCTATTCTAAATAAATAAACATATCCACCCTAAACCCTATTCCACCTAACACAACAACCAAAGCCAGACATTCGTTCAGTCGAGCGCAACCTGCCCTCGGCTAAGCTCTGGTCTTTGTTTGTTCCTAAACCGAAACCATCCATTCTCTGACCATAACCACAGTACCCGCAACCAAAACCTCACTCAACCCGCAACCAAAACCTAACCTTAAAACCTATCCTTGGCTGAAGAGGACGTAGTCCTATAACAGCCGCAGTGGGCCTTCAGCCCACTGAAACCTCACAATCCATCCATCCATACACGTCTCTACCAAATTTGGTCTTGATCGGACCATTTTTACGCGAGTTATCGTGCTAACAGACACATACATATATATATACATATATATATATATATACATATATATATACATATATATATATATACATATATATATACATATATATATATATATATATATATATATATATATATATAAATTTTAACGACTATTGTTTTTTGTCTCTGGGCACCTAAAGAAGAAAAAATAACATGGTCCCGGGCTTAACTTTTGCCATGAGACCTACGGTAATAGCTACTTCCCTATGAGAAATTCGCTAAAAACACAAAACGCCAACAACACTAATATATAAAACTGATTTCGAATATTCAAAACTGAGATACCGGTAGTTGATATCGAAACCAGCGGTCGGCGACTACTGTCACCTCTGTCCAGCCCATGTGACTACTGTCAGATCATGAGCGGTCACCTCTGTCCAGCCCATGTGACTACTGTCAGATCATGAGCGGTCACCTCTGTCCAGCCCATGTGACTACTGTCAGATCATGAGCGGTCACCTCTGTCCAGCCCATGTGACTACTGTCAGATCATGAGCGGTCACCTCTGTCCAGCCCATGTGACTACTGTCAGATCATGAGCGGTCACCTCTGTCCAGCCCATGTGACTACTGTCAGATCATGAGCGGTCACCTCTGTCCAGCCCATGTGACTACTGTCAGATCATGAGCGGTCACCTCTGTCCAGCCCATGTGACTACTACTGTCAGATCATGAGCGGTCACCTCTGTCCAGCCCATGTGACTACTGTCAGATCATGAGCGGTCACCTCTGTCCAGCCCATGTGACTACTGTCAGATCATGAGCGGTCACCTCTGTCCAGCCCATGTGACTACTGTCAGATCATGAGCGGTCACCTCTGTCCAGCCCATGTGACTACTGTCAGATCATGAGCGGTCACCTCTGTCCAGCCCATGTGACTACTGTCAGATCATGAGCGGTCACCTCTGTCCAGCCCATGTGACTACTGTCAGATCATGAGCGGTCACCTCTGTCCAGCCCATGTGACTACTGTCAGATCATGAGCGGTCACCTCTGTCCAGCCCATGTGACTACTGTCAGATCATGAGCGGTCACCTCTGTCCAGCCCATGTGACTACTGTCAGATCATGAGCGGTCACCTCTGTCCAGCCCATGTGACTACTGTCAGATCATGAGCGGTCACCTCTGTCCAGCCCCATGTGACTACCGGTCTGTCCAGCGGTCATCACTTTTCCAGCATGTGACTACTGTCAGATCACTTCTTAGCCATGTGACTATCTGTCCATGGTTTTACAGATCATGAGCTTGTCAAATAATACTAATGTCAGTATGTCAATCATATGTGTACCAGTACTGTCAGATCATGAGCGGCTAACTGTCCATATTCTGTCTGTAGAGTAAACTAACAACTTATCAGATCAACTTCGTCCTCACTTAACTGTGGATAATAATGTCTCTGTCCATTAATCTACAAGACGTGAGAAGTGTCAGCTGGGTGTTTGCATGTAATGAGGGCTTTGTTCTGAAATTCATCCCAGTTTAATACTGTGATCATGGTAGCTATGTTGGCTGTACTGTACACCTATGATCTATCTTTAAATCGTTTCAGTTAAATATCTTGTAAAACTCGAGAATACATCGATTACTATATTTTTTTTTCTCTAATGGATTATTAATTAACTACTAATATATCTAAGTAAAATAGATTAAAATCGATTACTATTTTTCTAACAAATAAAGATTAAACTAATATATACTATAGGAAAGCAATTTGCTACTTAAAATGATTTTGATTAGCAAACTATATAAAACATATCCACATATGTATATATACTGTTTCTTTAGGCCTATTATAGGGAAGTCTAATAATTTATGTAACGATTTTCCCTAAGATCTACCCTATAGTCTTCAAAGTCCCCATGTTAGTTTTATGAGGAAATAATTTTGTTTTGGATTCCAACATAAGTTGTCTTAACTTAAGATAAAAATGCAGCTGTTTTATTTGAACCATTGAGCAAGCCACGGAAGCAATACATATTGAGAATTATTGCATAATTGCATGTTATTAACATAGAGTGCTCAAAAGGGTTTTGAACAGATACGGTATTTTAAAATAAAGAAAAAATATCCTGTAAATTTGGGTTAGTAATCACCCTTAGCCCAATGGCATTAGTTATTTTAAGAAGCATATAACCAAAATACCCATAATATTGCACTCAACTGGATCCAATTATGACTGTGTACAGAATTTTCGTATTACAGATTTTGGCGATTATGTTTTATGGTTAAAAATCTAAAGTTTATATGTTGGCAAAATTAAAAATAATAATTGCAATGTAACAAAAAACCTTTACAAAAATTAAATAATTGAATAAATAATTAATTGAAAGTATCTTAACTCTAATTTGTTCAAATAATATAAATAACTAGTAATTAGCTTTAAAATCCAACGCCATATTAATCATTCATTAATTTAAAACTATGAAGTGAGTATATACTGTACAAAATGAAAAGTTTTAATAACCACTTTAATAAACTACAGATTTTTGGGGATTATGTATTGTGATTAAAAATCAAATGATTATACATTACACGTTTATTGTAATAATCAGCTGTGGAATGCCTATGTTTTTTATTCTTTCCTTTTGCTTTCTGAAACATAAGAATGGCTTTTATTGTGTATTATTATCGAATATTTGATTTTGTATGCGTACGTGCGCATGCGTGTGTATGTTTTTGTGTATGCGTGTAAGAGTGTGTATGTACCTTTCTGGAAATGATCAAAGGTTCTCCTCTGGTGTAAGATGATACAGTCTATCTCTATTTTTCATATATGTTTTAATGTTTCAAGTCCACATTAATATACTACTAAATTAGTTTACAAATATTTAAAATAACTGGATAGGCTGCAAATTCAGATTGGTAAAATGAATTATTGTACTACCGTATGTTTATATTTTACAGCGAATCTAAACCTAATAAGTCTATTTTGTAAATTGCTGCAAGACGCGACGGGTAACACTAGTTTTTTTTTAAACTAAAATAATGAGTTTGAATTTTGGTTCACAAGCATTAATTTCGGACTGCTACAGTGCCATATTATGCAATCTAGAAAGGTAAAAGTTTAAACTCAAACTTTATCTGAAAACTCGTCAAAATTATCCTCAAAACCAATCACATAATAAAGTAAATGAACAACGGGATTTACGAACATAGTTATGTTCGGAAAAACAGAAGTAAATCCGGGCTTTGTTTTGGGAAAACAATCCAATACCAACACAGATTGAAACTACGATAACGTTGGGACAGCTCGGTCAACAAACATATAAAACCACAATCCCAGTGGATTGGCCCTTGGAGATTTCTTCACTTAGTTGGAGGAATTATACGCTTCCTGAGTAAACTACAATCATTCCCTAATTTCCCTTTTGTATTTGACTCAATATGTCTCGTTTCGTAATAGCTTAGGCCTGAATATGTTTTTGTATGCCGAGTTTCAAATCCAGATATTGTGTGATATCCCCTAACAATTTCATTGTTAGAGGATTAATCCTCTAACAATGAAATTACTACTTACCACTCGCTGTAAATCATTTAGTTTTAGGATGTGGAAAGAATATGTTCGTGTAAGTTTTGAGATATCAGGTACTTCAATATTGTTTTGTACATACGATTGAAAATTTTATTTAATTATAATATTTATAATACGATATATTTTCTGTTTTATTGTTATTTTGAAAACCTCAACGTAAAAAATATTTGTGCTATAGCTTATTACCAAGGAAACAAACCTATTTTAAGTTTTTAAAATTAACTGGTATTATGTTCATCTAAACGAAATAAACTATATCAATCTGCGATATCGTAAATCCTAATGATTCTGCTAGGGTCTTTCTTTCTCGGTGTACTCCTGGGTCTGTTTATCGAGCGTCACCACGTGGGTGTGACGTCATGGGGCAGCAGTTGTTCCTACCCCTGCCACAGCCCGCGGGTAGGACGCAGACGCGGTAGGAAGTCACCCAGGGGCATAAAGCCCTCTCGATCCGTGGTTACCTTCGCCCCCGCGATGTCTATCACATCCGCTCCACTGAGCTCGGTGCCGACGTCCTGCTCTGTATCTACCAGACCCAGGTTGAACAGACCAGGAAAGTTGATTGGATTTAATAGAGCTTCCAGCCAAGCAGCTCGGTTTGGTCGTATGCCGACGTCAAGGTAAAATCCAGATCTATGGATAACTTTAAATACCATATACGAGTATAACATATATAAGGTATATAGAAGGTAAAAAAAATCAACAAATGCATTACAGAAAGCAAACACAGCAGTCAGTTCATTGCTTCAGAAATTTTCAAAGATTTTGAGATTTATTAATGGTAAAAACTATTACATTTAATACTTATACAATACAATTATGTTTTTAGAATTATTTTGTTCATAAATTCCTTCAAAATTGCTGCCAATCCCCATTCTATAAGTAAATCATACACTTACCAAGAAGAAAGACTATATGAAATTCCTTTTCACAGTTTTTTGAAAGTTTTGAGGAATAGGGAAAATTGCGTTGATGTTGGATTTAAATACGAGCGATTTAAATTACTCGTAAAATGCGTTGGCACTGGATTTACTTTGCTTATGAGCTGTTTACACATTTAATTTCAGCACTATCCTTTCTACGGTTACTTCAGGATGTTTTTACAGCTTACGACCTAGGTTGGCCAGACTGGGAGGACGGCAACCAACGGCGCCCCCCTCCACACCAACGACTAGCATCCCCCCTAGCACTCAACCCTCCACCATAAAAATCACCAACATTGCCTCTAACGTAGCTCTAAACAGAACTGAGGTTACCGTAGGGAGAGGTAGAAGAAGAGGAAGGACTACGGCTAAGCTTCTGTTTCATTGAAACAGATATGATGGTATACTGATAGACATATCAAACTTGATCTGTATTTATAAAATTATCAATTTAAATAAATTATTAATGAATAGCTATTCAACTGTTTCTAAACTTATAGAATAAGTTTATACCCACACGTATTTTTTAGTGCTTCGTAGGTGAAAAAATGTATTTTATTGAAATACCATTATTGTTTATGTTTTAACGCTTTGTACAAATAAATAAAAATCAATATTATACTAAAACGTAGATTAACTTTAATCCATTTGAACCGGTGATACAAACGGATGATAATAAAAAAAGAATATGGAATATGAAGAATAAGAATAAGGATGATAATAAAAGAAAAGAGTATGCAGGTTAGCTGCAACGATAAACCCATAAACTGTGATTTTTAAGCATAAATGGATGGATCTCAGCCACATGCAGCTAAATATCAAGTTTCATCCAAAAATATAGATTGATACGTGAAATATTAATTTTTCCTCATCCTCTATAAGATTAACATTGGAGCCCCAAAATACAACGTACTGTGTTTAGATTTTTTAATACCTCGGTAATCGTTAGAGATAGAGAAAAACTTAAAACAATTATTCGTGTATTTATTTATGCTGATTCTAATTCTGAAAGATAGGCCTATAGAGTTTTAACCTAACTTAGGCCAGGTTAAGTGAACCCATAAAAATGTTCATATGGTACACAAACATGTCAGTTTAATAAATTTAAAAATAAACGGTACCAGTGAACTGACACATACTTTCTCCCTTAAGTAAATTTAAAAAAGTCAATCTGTAATAAAACTATCATGTTCTACAAAGTTAATCTAAATATCATTTAATAATTTATTGTTTCAAAAATAATCATCCTATTTTTAAAAATAAAAACACGAGAGACAAAGTTAAATTAATTG
Source organism: Nephotettix cincticeps (assembly GCA_023375725.1). Classification (NCBI taxonomy): domain Eukaryota; kingdom Metazoa; phylum Arthropoda; class Insecta; order Hemiptera; family Cicadellidae; genus Nephotettix; species Nephotettix cincticeps. Next base: position 84,284,421 of record CM041786.1, on the reverse strand, counting down.
TTCAAATTGTATGGGGGGAAACAACCCCCCCCCCGTAATACCAAGCTTTTTTGAGTTGGTTCTGTTGGGTGATTTGACCTTACACTTAATACCAAGTTTCATGGAAAACGGTTAAAAAATAAGGAAGAAATTGATATTTTAATATTCTCCATAAGAATAACATTGGACGCTTTCAGACAACGTACTGTGTTTATCATAGACAGTAAATTTAACTTTTCTCTGGAACCGTTAGTCGTAGACAAATAATTCAAAATACTAATTTGTTTAGATTTTTAAGCTGGTTTCAATGGTACCAGTCAAGTTATACTTTACTTTTATTGTTTTCGCTTAAAATTTAAAAATTTGATTTTTTCGACATTTAAAAGCCCATAACTTTTGAACCGTCATTTTTACAGACATGCGGGTGGTGTCAAATTATTTAGTACTATGTGCACTATAAACTATCAAATTTTAATCAAAATCGTTAGAGCCGTTTTTGAGAAAATTGGATTTTTCACGTTTTTTAAGGGTTTTTAGGGGTAAACTACCCTTAAAAATCAAAAATTCAAAAAAATGAAAAAAACGCCTGGAGATACCGTGAATATATACATACATGCCAAATTTCATCTAAATCGGACCAACGGGGTAGGCTGTGGCACTGTACACATCCAGACACACACACACACACACACACACACACACACGGACGGACAGACATCACCTCCAAACCCACTTTTTTGGATTCAGGGGACCCCAAAACGGATATATCCACCCTCAACTCAAATTCGAAAATTTTGACGAAAACAATACTTTCTCCATATACTACGTATAAGGGGAGAAAGTAAAAGGGTACTGAATTTTTAAATGTTTTAAACATAGTCAAAATTATAATAGTAGACCTTCTTGCCTAAAATAAGAAGATAATTATATATATTTTTTTGACGACTATTGGTTTTGGCCTCTGGGCACTTATAACGAAAAAATAACATGGTCCTGGGCTTAAAGTCTCGCCATGAGACCAACGGTAATAGCTTATTTTTAAAGGGAAATTTTGTAAAACTAATATAGGACGTATCAAATAATAATTCATTAACTAGATAAAAATTATACCACCATATAAATACAGAATATAACTAAGCTTAAACCATCTTGCGCTACTCGACGCGATAGCTTGGACGGTAGCGTAGCGATCCATATCACGGAGGTTCTGGATATCGTTTCCCGATCGAAGCCTATATTTTTGATGACTCCAAGTTTCTGCCTCCATCTACTCCACGACAACCCATCTGAACAAATCTTTCTATATAATTGGTGATGGCTAAATTATCTTAAAACTAATTGTTTCGCTTTTAACTGGAAAATGTTGAAAACTAAAGGAAATTAACATTTCAACCGTTCTTTCCACAAACATATGAAGAGTATTTTTGTCCAATCTCAACTTAGTATATCTCTTTGAAACATACTAAGCATACAGTTAAAATTGAGTTATTATTTTCATTAGGAATATTAGATATATATTCGTATATTCAGTTATTAATATAGGTCTCAAATAATATGAGTCAACCCGTAAGTCTGAAAAATAATGGTCCAAAAGTTAATAAAATTCCATAAATTGGGATTTAAATTTAAAGAAATTACTTTTAAATTTATTTGGGAAAATAATAATTTATTAATATTAACTATTAATAAATTGTCTATTACCATCAAATGAGCTTAAACATTGCATAAATTAGTACTTAAAATTATTCCTATATCGATAATACGACTAATGGTTAATACGACCATTTACGACTAATGGTTCCAAAGAAATTTTAAATGGTAAGTATAGTCTTCTGAGTTAACTAAATACAAATTTCTTCCTTATTTCTAAACCGTTTTTCATGAAACTTAGTATGCAGCTCAGTCCCATCACATCTTAAAATCCGCCCAAAAAATTCACCTTGTTATGGCGGTGGTAAATCGGGTGTCCATTAATAAATCTTTTAACAATAATATTGAGCGGTCTGAAACAAGGTGCTTGAGGCACAGATAACGGTACAGTACTTACCGAAGACATTAATTTAAATATTCTTTGGAACTGTATTAGTCGTATAGACTAATACGTCTGAAAGACTAATTCTAAAATACAGAATTAAATTTTAAGCAGGTTTTAATGTTGATGGTTTAATTATGTTACTAAATTATTGTTTAACCAAACAATTTGGTTATTTCTTGATTTTAAAAATCGTATGACTTCAGAACAATTAATTTTACATATACGGGTGGCATTATATTATTTGGGACCTTTATAATATTATTACCATGTAGTTTTAATCAAATTCGTTATATTTTGCGGTACAGTATTTTAAAAATTGTATTTTTCACTTTTTTCAATGTTTTTTAGGTAAAACATTAAAAAATCTAAAATCAAGAAGATAAAAATGATTATTAAACATTGTATAGTTAATAATCATATGATTAGTAGTTAACAATTATATACAGGGTGGGTTTAAAAATGATCCAATAGCTAAATTTAAATGAAACCACTTAGCACCATACTTTAAATTTGGAACTTAAATTTCAAGTTTCACTTGTTAATATTAACACCATTTAAAAAAATGGTTGCTAACTTATAATTTTCCCCCCCCGCCCCCCTTTTACAGAACACCTTGTATATTATCCTGTCTTGAATTGTACTTCTTAAATCCAAACATTTTTTTGTTATAGGGTGTTTTTCAATATATCTAATGGCTTAGAAGCAACAAGCTAGAATTTTAGATTTCTGTTATATGAGGTTTTTACTGATCCAGTAGCCTCATAAAGAGAAATGTCTCTTATCAAAGATATAAAAACTTCAAGTCCTTATAGTTCCTAAACCACTATAGATATTGAAAAAAATATCAAATCGCAAAAAATGCTTTCTTTTTATTACATTACGGGAAAACACACAAAATATCATTAATTTGTTGTAGTCCGCATTTTCAATTTTTTACTAGAGCCACACAAACAGTGGTCTGCGGAGTTAAGCTAGTAGGTATTTGGTAATCTTTATCTCGTTAGTTAATATTTTATACTATCAATACCAACCTAACTTGACTCCCCAGAGCGCTGTTTGTCATAAAAATATCGTGTATAATACGATGTAACGCAATGAGTATTGGACAATAACAAACAGTGCTCTGCAGAGATAACTACTTAGGTTGGTTTTATTATTTTATCTTGTAGACATAATATTTTTTTACTATTATTCAATAACCAACCTAACTTTAAAACTATACAGAGCACAGTATGTTTGCGCATATATCATATAAAACATGGGCGTTATTGAAAATGCGGGGACATACTACAAAAAGACACACAATGTTTTATTTCAGAAAGTAATCTAAAAACTAAATAAAATAACAGTGTTCCAAAACATATTTTAAGTTTAGCCATCATTTCGAAAAATGTGGCTAGTTCAATTTTCAATTCAATTTCAATTTAATAATTATTTTTTATAACTTTTGCAATTTTAAAAAAAATCTGAAATTGTACTTGAGTGAAAACTAGTAAAATTTGGACATGGGTTCCAAATTTAAAGTGTGGTCCTAAGCTTTGTAATTAAAAAGTTTGCTATTGGGTCACTTTTAAAACTCGCCCGGTATAACTAAAAATATATAATTAATGATTTTTTAATTGTATGCTTATTGAGATTTACTGGAAAATACTGGTTGGGATTAAAATTACCAATGTAAATAGTACTGGGGGATAATGTCGCTGGTAATTTACAAGTGTCAATTACAAATGTATTTTTTATGAATTATAAACGTAATCTACACTGATGAATACGAGTAATAGTTTTATCTTCTCCACTGTTAACTAGTATTCTACGCTCTTAGTTTAGTATTAAGAAAAACGCACACTTGCGTTTAATAAACTAATATTATCAGTATATGGAAGTACTATTCTAGAAAATAAATTCTAGTAAGTATAAGTAAGTCTATAAGTTAAATTATAGAAATATTTTATGAAACGGCCTTTGTGGTGATTTAAATTAAAATAAATAATAATATTATAATGAGACAACCTAATTATTTACCAGACTTTTAAACACATTCACTAAAATAATATAATAGCAACTATTCAAAGCAGCCAATCGTTTGTTAATTTAATAGTAAGTTTAAAAGATTAAAACAAATTATAAACGAATTATTTTAACTTACGTTGGCTAAAAATGACTTAAATAATATATTTGACATTATTTTATAAACGTATAGTTCGTATTTTATAGCTTGACAAACGTAACGACAGTATCAGCAAGCTTTTATGATCAAGAACCGTATTAAAACTCCAAATGTTTGTTCCAATCACCCACCCTCCTGAATTTCCAGGACGAACTAACATTAAGTTAAACAATTACAACTTGCCCTTCTTTTTACTATGATTATTACAGTGTGTTTCGTTCGATTTTTAATGATTTCAACGACAAAACGAAACTCATCATACATTTATTCGCTAAAATGTTTGAGACTTAAGAACATCAATAAGTTTCATATTTATAGGGTAAAAAATCACCATAAAAACGTGAAACTTTTTTTATATAAATGAAAAATCAAGTCTAAAGATATACAGCTATCTTAAATATTCTATGAAAGCAGTACCCGTAGTTAAACATTTGTAAGCGCTAGGGATGGAAAATCATTAGCGGGATAGCTTTTGAATAGCTCAATTTATTTTCCCCACCATAAATATTATTTAAAAACAAGTTAATATAAATAGAGACGAAATTTAAATAATTAATAATATATCCAATCTATGATATTGGATCGGCTTTATTCTCTCGCCACTGGATTCATCTTCAATCCTACTGCTGGGAGGCCATTGTCAAATCGGCAGCACAAAAGGACAATAGGGACTGGCTTGAAAATGGAATTTCTCTCACGAAAATGTACAAGTATAAGATTTTGCTAAATAATAAGAAACAGTCTTTAAATCCTCTTCATCTTTAAAGTAAAAGTTTTTAAAGGTCGTATTTTGTAGTCACCTGATGGTGAAATTAGTTTCCATGACACTACAAAGTTACAAGGTTTCAGATTCACTATTATACTTTATCTACAAAATAAATTACATTTTAGCACACTATCAAGGCGTATAAATTAAGGGAGCACTGTTCCCTTTACTTCTTCATGCTAGCTGATTTTTATTTTTCTCAGGAATCATACATGACAAAACGTTGATGTTTGTGTCTGAAAGATGTGCTTGCTTGTGAGAACATAATTTAACACAGGGATTTACAAAAGTATATATCTTGGCTCAATGTTGAGATACCTTAGTTTTGCTTTCAAAAATAATCTCTGTTATATAAGTTTTTATACACCCCATAATGAACTGGTATTGGTATTCAATTGTTTGTAAAACATGTGGATCAAACAAGTTTCACCCCTCAAATCCATAAAAATGTTTATGTAGGTAGTTGATACCAAGCCAAGCTAACCATAATCAAGAAAAGGTGAGGTCAACAAATACACGTAAACAATATTGACGTCATTGGTATCAAGATATTTTGTGATTACAATGTCGAGTTTGTATTTTATTAAAAAAACTAATAATCAATGAATTGCTCCTTAAATATAAAATAACAATCATTTAGACAATTCAATTTATGCATATGTGATTTAATCATTCAATTATTGTAATGTAATGCAACTATTGCTATCAAATCCTTTTCAGTTATCAGAACAGTTTAACATTTTTCATTATAAGTGTTTCATGCATGGTTGTAATTAATTGTACGTTTCAAACCAGTGATAAACAGAGCAAATTAATATAATTTTAACCATTTAATATAGTTTTTCGAACGCTTTCCTCCATTCCTTTCATCATTCACAGTTTATTTGAATGAGAATTGGTAATTTAATGTAAAACTTTTCCACCTGACAACGACCACACCTCTTTATTTGGGAATCGGGGAGGGGTACTTTCCCATTATGCCCGAACATTTAGTGAGGGACATAATGTAAAAAGGATTCTAAGCAATTCTACTATGTAAAATTTTGATGCATGTATTTAATTCTAGAAGCTGTAGTCGTAAACTGATCAAAGCGAATTTAATGACAGTAATTGGTTAATTTTGTAAATATAATATAGCCTCTAACACTTTAAGCCAGGAAGAAATATTTTAAAAAGAGAGGGAATTTAGCGTATTTTAACAGTTTTTTTAGGTTAACAGGTTAGGGTTATTGTTTTTTTTTGGTTCAGTTTGCGTGAATGTGTAAATGGTAATGGCGTAAATACGTACTTACAGAGCGTACGTCACTCACTTATCTGGAATCGAATGGTGAACACACACGATCTCGTCTCGCACAGGAACTTTATTGTTTCGTGTTTAAATATCTTTTAATACAAAAACGTGTGAATTACAATAGGTTAGTAATGTTAAAATTTTAAGTTTCAAGCTGTGGACTTTTGATTGAGTTTTTTATATCATTAGGGCTATTTGTGTATCTTGATTCTCATTTCCACACAGATCCACTAGTGTAGCCTTTTCCTGACTGTACAAACAGTACGGAGGTCCAGAGCAAATCAGTCAAAGCGTGCAATAAACTGAGAGGCTGGATGTTTACCTGTTAAACACATTTCCAAGCACTGGCATTCATTAGTACTGGATTACAAAGGACTCAGCGCCTAATCAAAGACGGCATTAGGGCCTACACTGAATACCAGGCTCTCGTTGGTTTACAATCAGATGAAGGTGTTACCGAGGTAATGCGATTAAAGGTCGTGTAGGTTGAAGACAACACTGTTGTTAGTAACCCAACAGCCTATGTACTTATACTATTGTTGCATAGTATACTGTAGCATTCACCTCGCCAAACAACTGTCGTATAATGACGATCTGTTGCACAAATGTTAATACTGTAATTAGTATCGGTAATCTTTAATTTGAGAAAAGCCATATTATGAGGAGGAAACGTGGGCAATTTATTGAAAGCTTTAGAATTGAGTGATGTCAAATATAATGTGACCTACATATAGTGTTCATATTTAAGAAGTTCTATTTAAACAAATTTTGCCGAATATCATAAAACATTTGTTATCACAAAATTAACCTTGCGGGAATACTTTGAATTATTAGGTCGGTTAAATATTTTAACCATAAATTTTGCTATATATTTGGGTATTTAGAATTATGAGTCATTTAAATAAAATCATTTAAAATTGAAATTTTAAGGGTGTTGGCGTAATTCAAGTAAATAGTCACTAGTTTTGACCGCAATAACAAAGCCAAACACCTGGCACGACCAGGAGCAGATTTGTTTAACCTCCAAAGCAATATTGCGGTGTTGATTAATTCACCAGCACGAACAAATCATTGCCAAGGGAGTATGACCACTGGTCAATGGGGAAGCCAATATTAATAATGGATTGAAATGTATTATAAGGTAAAAGTACTCTAACTGCGCACTGCATCGTGTTCACTAATGCTATTTCACTATTCACTATTTCATTGTCCACAGCTGTTTACAGTTCACGTTACCGACACACACACACACACACACAAACAAACACACACACACACACACACACACACACACACACACACACACACACACAAACACATGGTGCGGTACTGTAGCTCTACTTGGTCTGGCATTCAGTCTACGCGTGGATTACATCCTTGCATTACATATAGCCAGTAACCACTGACCCCGCCACAAGTCTCAGGAGCCGACCTTAACCACAGCTTATAACACCCTTGGGACCACTACCTCGCTCTGATAGATGCACGATTGTGGTGTGATATGAGTGTTTAGGTTAGATATAGCCAGTAGCCACTGACCCCCGCCACAAGTCTCAGGAGCCGACCTTAACCACAGCTTATAACACCCTTGGGACCACTACCTCAATCTGTTGGATGCACGTTTGTGGTGTGATATGAGTGTTTAGGTTAGATATAGCCAGTAGCCACTGACCCCCGCCACAAGTCTCAGGAGCCGACCTTAACCACAGCTTATAACACCCTTGGGACCACTACCTCAATCTGTTGGATGCACGTTTGTAGTATGATATGAGTGTTTAGGTTAGATATAGCCAGTAGCCACTGACCCCCGCCACAAGTCTCAGGAGCCGACCTTAACCACAGCTTATAACACCCTTGGGACCACTACCTCAATCTGTTGGATGCACGTTTGTGGTGTGATATGAGTGTTTAGGTTAGATATAGCCAGTAGCCACTGACCCCCGCCACAAGTCTCAGGAGCCGACCTTAACCACAGCTTATAACACCCTTGGGACCACTACCTCGCTCTGATAGATGCACGATTGTGGTGTGATATGAGTGTTTAGGTTAGATATAGCCAGTAGCCACTGACCCCCGCCACAAGTCTCAGGAGCCGACCTTAACCACAGCTTATAACACCCTTGGGACCACTACCTCACTCTGTTGGATGCACGTTTGTGGTGTGATATGAGTGTTTAGGTTAGATATAGCCAGTAGCCACTGACCCCCGCCACAAGTCTCAGGAGCCGACCTTAACCACAGCTTATAACACCCTTGGGACCACTACCTTGCTCTGATAGATGCACGATTGTGGTGTGATATGAGTGTTTAGGTTAGATATAGCCAGTAGCCACTGACCCCCGCCACAAGTCTCAGGAGCCGACCTTAACCACAGCTTATAACACCCTTGGGACCACTACCTCAATCTGTTGGATGCACGTTTGTGGTGTGATATGAGTGTTTAGGTTAGATATAGCCAGTAGCCACTGACCCCCGCCACAAGTCTCAGGAGCCGACCTTAACCACAGCTTATAACACCCTTGGGACCACTACCACACTCTATTGGATGTACGTTTGTAGTATGGTATGATTGTTTACGTTAGATATAGCCAGTAGCCACTGACCCCCGCCACAAGTCTCAGGAGCCGACCTTAACCACAGCTTATAGCGCAAACCCTTGGACCACTACCTTATAGAATGCAGCAACTCTTGATGCACGTGTGCTATGATATTGTTGTTTAGGGCTTAGATATAGCCATAATCTCAACTGACCTCCAGCAAGTCTACAGGAGCCGACTTAACCACAGCGTATAACACCCTATGGACCACTACCTCACTCTGTTGGATGCACGTTTGTGGTGTGATATGAGTGTTTAGGTTAGATATAGCCAGTAGCCACTGACCCCCGCCACAAGTCTCAGGAGCCGACCTTAACCACAGCTTATAACACCCTTGGGACCACTACCTCACTCTGTTGGATGCACGTTTGTGGTGTGATATGAGTGTTTAGGTTAGATATAGCCAGTAACCACTGACCCCCGCCACAAGTCTCAGGAGCCGACCTTAACCACAGCTTATAACACCCTTGGGACCACTACCTTGCTCTGATAGATGCACGATTGTTGGTGGTGTGATATGAGTGTTTAGGTTAGAAATATAGCTATTAGCCACTGACCCCGCCACAAAGTCTCAGGAAGCCGACCTTAATACCACAGCATTATAACACCCTTGGGACCACTACCTCGCTCTGATACGTTGGTGGTGTGATATGAGTGTTTAGGTTAGATATAGCCAGTAACCACTGACCCCCGATAAAAGCGCCGTTACATTAGTGGATTTTCTATGTAATACAACGGGTCATTACTAAGCGTTGCGTTGCATTGGTGGAGTTTCTATGTATCACAACGAGTCATTACTAAGCGTTGCGTTGCATTGGTGGAGTTTGTATGTATCACAACGAGTCATTACTAAGCGTTGCGTTGCATTGGTGGAGTTTCTATTTATCACAACGGGTCATTACTAAAATTTGCGTTGCATTGGTGGAGTTTCTACGTATGACAACGGCCCAATTCTGAGCGTGGCGTTGTATGGAGGAGTTTCTTTGTATCACAACGGGTCATTACTAACCGTTTCGTTGCATTTGTGGAGTTAATATGTGACGGCGTTAATGTTGAGTTAATTTAAGTTAATGTTAGTGGTAGTGAAATTTAATCTTATCATCAATTGTTAGTAATTAATCATAACAAAATTGACAGAATGGAATTTTCTTATTTACTTTACGGGTAATTGTATTATGTTTCTACATTATTGTGGTTTAATTCACATAGGACATTATTCTTCCTTCTTAATTTTTCTATATTAAAACAACTTTAAAAGGATCAGTATATAAAAAACTATTATCAAAATATCACAAAAACGAACCTATGAACATGATCTGTACGGTAAAAAACTATTATCAAAATATCACAAAAAACGAACCTACGAACATGATCTGTACAGTAAAAAAAGAACCTACGAACATGATCTGTACAGTAAAAAACGAACCTACGAACATGATCTGTACAGTAAAAAAAGAACGAACCTACGAACATGATCTGTACAGTAAACAACGAACCTACGAACATGATCTGTACAGTAAACAACGAACCTACGAACATGATCTGTACAGTAAACAACGAACCTACGAACATGATCTGTACAGTAAACAACAAACCTACGAACATGATCTGTACAGTAAACAACGAGCCTACGAACATGATCTGTACAGTAAACAACGAACCTACGAACATGATCTGTACAGTAAACAACGAACCTACGAACATGATCTGTACAGTAAACAACGAGCCTACGAACATGATCTGTACAGTAAACAATGAGCCTACGAACATGATCTGTACAGTAAACAACGAACCTACGAACATGATCTGTACAGTAAACAACGAACCTACGAACATGATCTGTACAGTAAACAACGAACCTACGAACATGATCTGTACAGTAAACAACGAACCTACGAACATGATCTGTACAGTAAAACACAATAGAATGAACGAGACAATTTTGTATTTTATAATATTTGAATTTCTCATGAATATTACACTTTCACTTTCACTGAATCTTTCTCTTTCACTTAGTTAACCGTCTATCTATAAATAAAGTTAGTATACTATCTTAAGATCTTTTACAAATTACTTATGGTTTGTATTATAAAAAACCCATTTAACGGCCTTAAAGAGTTTTAAAATTAATTAAAACATATTAGGTAATAAAGTAGTACTGAATTAATAGTTTAAGAACTATCAGAGACTTACTATATCTGTTTGTTTATCAATGATAAAACCCAGATAAATATATATTATATGCTCATTTACTTCGACAGTATCTACTTATTATTATTAATTATTTATTAACATTTCTCTTCTAAAGTATGCCCATCATAGCAATAGTCTGAAGACATGGCATTTATTGAGCATTCAAATATATCAGTTCACTCCAATACAAACAGTTATTTATTCATCTAAATACAAAGTTATTGAAAATATTGCTGATTTAATTTGCCGTGTCTTTTATATATGAACTACATTTAAAATGTCTCAGTTATATTTTATTAATAAATAAATCAATTCAAGATATTTCATTCATAAAGGTATTGGGAAATATTTACAATATTCATTGCAAATTTTTGGGCTTTGCAATTAATATTGTAATTACCTACTGTAAAATTATTTGACTTTAACTAATGGTTTGGTTCAAATGACAGCACTAAGGAATGTAAATTTCGTAGTTAACACGTGATGTAAGTGATATCACCTTTAATCGCCTCTATTTATTTTGTATCATAGTTACTTGCTTCATTACAGGATGATCATTAAATAAAAGTCGGGGGAAAACTTTAAGGGTTGATAGTACTCATCAAAACAAACAAAATATTCCCTATAAACATATGTCGAAAAATCCTTCGTTTAGCCGCTAGCCGCCATTTTATAATAAAAAAAAAGAATATTTTTCCTTTTGGCATTTCATATTGGCATTAAATATTAAATTGGCATCAAAGATTGGTTTCTGTATATTAAATAATTATTAATATATAACGTCTTTTGTATAAAATACAAAATGGCAGCTAGCGGCTAAACGAAGGATTTTTCGAAATATGTTTATAGGAAATATTTTGTTTATTTTAATGAATACTATCACCCCTCGAAGTTAGTCCCCGACTTTAATGAATACTCTGTATATAAATATAGGCCTATATTTACGTGTAAGGTCAGAAATTCAAACATGTAATAAAATAGATGTGGCACAAGTAACAATACTGGAAGCCGAAGTGTAATGGAATGTCAGTGTCAGATTCAAACTAAGTTTCGTCGCAGTTGAACTTCCAATGGATTTGAAGACAGCTTAGCTAAGATACATTTCGAGTAGTTAGTGATCTACGAAAAATTACTTTGAATTGAATGGTGTCAGTACCGTATCGAGTGTGATTGTATGTGGACGATTTAGATTAATTTTGTGAAATGCAAATATATTACATTGGACAGGATTCAAGTGAACTTGTGAAAGGTCAAAGGACTGAATAAATATGACTATTATCTTCAGTATTTTTATTTAAGTTGTACGAAACAGTAATGGTTTCCACTACGATTAATTATTTAGCCATTGTTAATCGCAATTTAATAAATTTATTTCAGTTGATAGTTTACGAATATTCATAACAAGTATCATAACCCTACTATTTAAACATAGTGTATGGTAACTATGGTAAATATAAAGCTTATGAATTCCTCAAGATTTAAAATTTAAAGAAAATTCTATAACAATATAACAAGGAGTTTTTGTTAAGGGATGTTTGTCTTTAAAATTCAGTGATATATATGCTGTTAAACGTGCATCCAACAGAGTGAGGTAGTGGTCCCAAGGGTGTTATAAGCTGTAGCTAAGGTTAAATCATGATACTTGTGGCGGGGGTCAGTGGTTGCTGGCTATATCTAACGTAAACAATCATACCATACTACAAACGTGCATCCAACAGAGTGAGGTAGTGGTCCCAAGGGTGTTATAAGCTGTAGCTAAGGTTAAATCATGATACTTGTGGCGGGGGTCAGTGGTTGCTGGCTATATCTAACGTAAACAATCATACCATACTACAAACGTACATCCAATAGAGTGTGGTAGTGGTCCCAAGGGTGTTATAAGCTGTAGCTAAGGTTAAATCATGATACTTGTGGCGGGGGTCAGTGGTTGCTGGCTATATCTAACGTAAACAATCATACCATACTACAAACGTACATCCAATAGATGGTGTGGTAGTGGTACCTTGTGGCGGGGGTCAGTGGCTACTGGCTATATCTAACCTAAACACTCATATCACACCACAAACGTGCATCCAACAGAGTGAGGTAGTGGTCCCAAGGGTGTTATAAGCTGTAGCTAAGGTCGAATCCTGACACTTCTGGCGGGGGTCAGTGGTTACTGGCTATATCTAACCTAAACACTCATATCACACCACAAACGTGCATCCAATAGAGTGTAGTAGTGGTCCCAAGGGAGTTATAAGCTGTAGCTAAGGTCGAATCCTGACACTCGTGGCGGGGGTCAGTGGTTACTGGCTATATCTAACCTAAACACTCATATCATACTACAAACGTGCATCCAATAGAGTGTGGTAGTGGTCCCAAGGGTGTTATAAGCTGTGGCTAAGGTCGAATCCTGACACTTGTGTCGGGGGTCAGTGGTTACTGGCTATATCTAACCTAAACACTCATATCATACTGCAAACGTGTATCCAACAGAGTGAGGTAGTGGTCCCAAGGGTGTTATAAGCTGTAGCTAAGGTCAAATCCTGACACTTGTGGCGGGGGTCAGTGGTTGCTGGCTATATCTAACCTAAACAAACATACCATACTACAAACGTACATCCAATAGAGTGTAGTAGTGGTCCCAAGGGTGTTATAAGCTGTAGCTAAGGTCGAAATTTGACACTTGTGGCGGGGGTCAGTGGTTGCTGGCTATATCTAACCTAAACAATCATACCATACTACAAACGTACATCCAATAGAGTGTGGTAGTGGTCCCAAGGGAGTTATAAGCTGTAGCTAAGGTCGAAATCTGACACTTGTGGCGGGGGTCAGTGTTATAAGCTGTGGTTACAGGTCGGCTCCTGAGACTTGTGGCGGGGGTCAGTGGTTACTGACTATATCTAACCTAAACTCTCATATCACACCACAATCGTGCAAATTAATGCAATGCAAATTCAAAGCAACACTTAGTAATGGACCGTTGTGATACATAGAAACTCCACCAATGCAACTCAACGCTTACTAATGATTCGTTAAGATATGTAGAAACTCCATGAATGCATCGCAACGTTTAGTAATGGTCCGTTGTGATACATAAAATCTTCATCCATGCAACGCAACGTTTAGTAATGGCCCATTATGATACATAGAAAATCCACCACTGCAACGCAACGCTTACTAATGATTCGTTAAGAAACCTAGAAACTCCATGAATGCATCGCAACGTTTAGTAATGGCCCGTTGTGATACATAGAAACTCCATCAATGCAACGCAACGTTTAGTAATGGCCCGTTGTGGTACATAGAAACTAAACCAATGCAACGCAACGCTTAGTAATGATTCGTTGTGATACATAGAAACTCCATCACTGCAACGCAACGTTTAGTAATGACCCTTTGTGATACATAGAAACCTTACCAATGCAACGCAATTTTTAGTAAAGGCCCGTTGTGATACATAGAAACTCCATCAAAGCCACGCAACGTTTAGCAATGTCTCGTTGTTATACATAGAAACTCAGTCAATGTAACGCAACGTTTAGTAAGGGCCCGTTGTGATACATAGAAACTCCATAAAAGCAACGCAACATATAGTAATGGCCCGTTGTGATTCATAGAAACTCCATCAATTCAACTCAATGTTTGGTAATGATTCGTTAAGATACATAGAAACTCCATGAATGTATCGCAACGTTTAGTAATGGCCCGTTGTGATACATAGAAACTGCATCATAGCAACGCAATGTTTAGTAATAGCCCGTTGTGATACATAGAAACTCCATCAATGCAACGCAACGCTTTGTAATGATCCGTTGTGATACATAGAAACTCCATCACTGCAACGCAACGTTTAGTAATGACCCTTTGTGATACATAGAAACCTTACCAATGCAACGCAATTTTTAGTAAAGGCCCGTTGTGATACATAGAAACTCCATAAAAGCTACGCAACGTTTAGCAATGTCTCGTTGTTATACATAGAAACTCCGTCAATGTAACGCAACGTTTAGTAAGGGCCCGTTGTGATACATAGAAACTCCATAAAAGCAACGCAACATTTAGTAATGGCCCGTTGTGATTCATAGAAACTCCATCAATTCAACTCAATGTTTGGTAATGATTCGTTAAGATACATAGAAACTCCATGAATGTATCGCAACGTTTAGTAATGGCCCGTTGTGATACATAGAAACTGCATCATAGCAACGCAATGTTTAGTAATAGCCCGTTGTGATACATAGAAACTCCATCAATGCAACGCAACGCTTTGTAATGATCCGTTGTGATACATAGAAACCCCACCAATGCAACGTATTTTTTATTGTCGTTTATTGTTGTATTAGTTTTATTATATTTCCTACCAACGTCAGTACTTTTATTTGATTAATAAAATAGACCTACTTTCACTTGTCTAATCATCTACTACGTTGAAAAAATAATTATCTGAGCTTTTTTCTAGAGATTTATTTTAATTTATTTAATATCTAATTTAAAATCAATTTTCTGTGCAAAGTTTTGTAAACACAGACAATGCTCACAGAATAACCAACGATCATAGATAAAATGCTGCTTACATCCACTATAAACAAACTGTTGGATTTAAAATATTTCTTCCTGGCTTAAAGTGTTAGAGGCTATATTATATTTACAAAATTAACCAATTACTGTCATTAAATTCGCTTTGATCAGTTTACGACTACAGCTTCTAGAATTAAATACATGCATCAAAATTTACATAGTAATTGCTTAGAATCCTTTTTACATTATGTCCCTCACTAAATGTTCGGGCATAATGGGAAAGTACCCCTCCCCGATTCCCAAATGAAGAGGTGTGGTCGTTGTCAGGTGGAAAAGTTTTACATTAAATTACCAATTCTCATTCAAATAAACTGTGAATGATGAAAGGAATGGAGGAAAGCGTTCGAAAAACTATATTAAATGGTTAAAATTATATTAATTTGCTCTGTTTATCACTGGTTTGAAACGTACAATTAATTACAACCATGCATGAAACACTTATAATGAAAAATGTTAAACTGTTCTGATAACTGAAAAGGATTTGATGGCAATAGTTGCATTACATTACAATAATTGAATGATTAAATCACATATGCATAAATTGAATTGTCTAAATGATTGTTATTTTATATTTAAGGAGCAATTCATTGATTATTAGTTTTTTTAATAAAATACAAACTCGACATTGTAATCACAAAATATCTTGATACCAATGACGTCAATATTGTTTACGTGTATTTGTTGACCTCACCTTTTCTTGATTATGGTTAGCTTGGCTTGGTATCAACTACCTACATAAACATTTTTATGGATTTGAGGGGTGAAACTTGTTTGATCCACATGTTTTACAAACAATTGAATACCAATACCAGTTCATTATGGGGTGTATAAAAACTTATATAACAGAGATTATTTTTGAAAGCAAAACTAAGGTATCTCAACATTGAGCCAAGATATATACTTTTGTAAATCCCTGTGTTAAATTATGTTCTCACAAGCAAGCACATCTTTCAGACACAAACATCAACGTTTTGTCATGTATGATTCCTGAGAAAAATAAAAATCAGCTAGCATGAAGAAGTAAAGGGAACAGTGCTCCCTTAATTTATACGCCTTGATAGTGTGCTAAAATGTAATTTATTTTGTAGATAAAGTATAATAGTGAATCTGAAACCTTGTAACTTTGTAGTGTCATGGAAACTAATTTCACCATCAGGTGACTACAAAATACGACCTTTAAAAACTTTTACTTTAAAGATGAAGAGGATTTAAAGACTGTTTCTTATTATTTAGCAAAATCTTATACTTGTACATTTTCGTGAGAGAAATTCCATTTTCAAGCCAGTCCCTATTGTCCTTTTGTGCTGCCGATTTGACAATGGCCTCCCAGCAGTAGGATTGAAGATGAATCCAGTGGCGAGAGAATAAAGCCGATCCAATATCATAGATTGGATATATTATTAATTATTTAAATTTCGTCTATTTATATTACTGTTTTAGTATCAATATTTATGGTGGGAAAATAAATTGAGCTATTCAAAAGCTATCCCGCTAATGGATTTTCCTCCTAGAGTTACAAAATGTTTAACTACGGGTACTGCTTTCATAGAATATTTTAAGATAGCTGTATATCTTTAGACTTGATTTTTCATTTTATATAAAAAAGTTTCACGTTTTTATGGTGATTTTTACCCTATAAATATGAAACTTATTGATGTTCTTAAGTCTCAAACATTTTAGCGAATAAATGTATGATGAGTTTCGTTTTGTCGTTGAAATCATAAAAATCGAACGAAACACTGTAATAATCATAGTAAAAAGAAAGGCAAGTTGTAATTGTTTAACTTAATGTTAGTTCGTCCTGGAAATTCAGGAGGGTGGGTGATTGGAACAAACATTTGGAGTTTTAATACGGTTCTTGATCATAAAAGCTTGCTGATACTGTCGTTACGTTTGTCAAGCTATAAAATACGAACTATACGTTTATAAAATAATGTCAAATATATTATTTAAGTCATTTTTAGCCAACGTAAGTTAAAATAATTCGTTTATAATTTGTTTTAATCTTTTAAACTTACTATTAAATTAACAAACGATTGGCTGCTTTGAATAGTTGCTATTATATTATTTTAGTGAATGTGTTAAAAGTCTGTAAATAATTAGGTTGTCTCATTTATATTATTATTTATTTCAATTTAAATCACCACAAAGGCCCGTTTCATAAAATATTTCTATAATTTACTTATTACTTACTTATACTTACTAGAATTTATTTTCTAGAATACTACTCCATATACTGATAATATTAGTTTAAACGCAAGTGTGCGTTTCTTATAACTAACTAAGCGTAGAATACTAGTTAACAGTGGAGAAGATAAAACTATTACTCGTATTCATCAGTGTAGATTACGTTTATAATTCATAAAAAATACATTTGTAATTGACACTTGTAAATACCAGCGACTTTCCCCCAGTCTATTTACATTGGTAATTTTAATCCCAACCAGTATTTTCCAGTAAATCTCAATAAGCATACAATTAAAAAATCATTAATTATATATTTTTAGTTATACCGGGCGAGTTTTAAAAGTGACCCAATAGCAAACTTTTTAATTACAAAGCTTAGTACCACACTTTAAATTTGGAACCTGTCCAATTTTAAGTTTCACTCAAGGGTACAATTTCAGATTTTTTCAATTTGCAAAAGTTAAAAAAATAATTAAAATTGAAATTGAAATTGAAAATTGAACTAGCCACCATTTTTCGAAATGATGGCTAACTTAAAATATGTTTGGAACACTGTATTTTATTTAGTTTTTAGATTTTACTTTCTGAAATAAAACATTGTGTGTCTTTTGTAGTATGTCCCCGCATTTTCAATAACGCCATGTTTTATATACGCAATAATGCCAACATACAGTGCTCTGTATAGTTAAGTTAGGTTGGTTATTGAATAATAGTAAAAAAATATTATCTACAAGATAAAATTATCAATAACCAACCTAAGTTATCTCTGCAGAGCACTGTTTGTCGGTGTCCAATACTCATTGCGTTACATCGTATTATACACGATATTTCTGACAAACAGCGCTCTGGGGAGTCAAGTTAGGTTGGTATTGATAGTATAAAATATTACTAACGAGATAAAGATGCCAATAACCTACCTAGCTTAACTCCGCAGACCGCTGTTTGTGTGGCTCTAGTAAAAAATTGAAAATGCGGGGACGTACAACAATAAAATGTTTGTAATATGTTCCCGTATGTGTACAAAAGAAAGCATTTTTGCGATTTGATATTTTTCAATATCTATAGTGGTTTAGGAACTATAAGGACTTGAAGTTTTTATATCTTTGATAAGAGACATTTCTCTTTATGAGGCTACTGGATCAGTAAAAACCTCATATAACAGAAATCTAAAATTCTAGCTTGTTGCTTCTAAGCCATTAGATATATTGAAAAACACCCTATAACAAACAAATGTTTCATTTTAAAGAGTACAATTCAAGACAGAATAATATACAAGGTGTTCTGTAAGAAATTATAAGTTAGCAACCATTTTTTTAAATGGTGTTAATATTAACAAGTGAAACTTGAAATTTAAGTTCCAAATTTAAAGTATGGTGCTAAGTGGTTTCATTTAAATTTAGCTATTGGATCATTTTTAAACCCACCCTGTATATAATTGTTAACTACTAATCATATGATTATTAACTATACAATGTTTAATAATCATTTTTATCTTCTTGATTTTAGATTTTTTAATGTTTTACCTAAAAAACATTGAAAAAAGTGAAAAATACAATTTTTAAAATACTGTACCGCAAAATATAACGAATTTGATTAAAACTACATGGTAATAATATTATAAAGGTCCCAAATAATATAATGCCACCCGTATATGTAAAATTAATTGTTCTGAAGTCATACGATTTTTAAAATCAAGAAATAACCAAATTGTTTGGTTAAACAATAATTTAGTAACATAATTAAACCATCAACATTAAAACCTGCTTAAAATTTAATTCTGTATTTTAGAATTAGTCTTTCAGACGTATTAGTCTATACGACTAATACAGTTCCAAAGAATATTTAAATTAATGTCTTCGGTAAGTACTGTACCGTTATCTGTGCCTCAAGCACCTTGTTTCAGACCGCTCAATATTATTGTTAAAAGATTTATTAATGGACACCCGATTTACCACCGCCATAACAAGGTGAATTTTTTGGGCGGATTTTAAGATGTGATGGGACTGAGCTGCATACTAAGTTTCATGAAAAACGGTTTAGAAATAAGGAAGAAATTTGTATTTAGTTAACTCAGAAGACTATACTTACCATTTAAAATTTCTTTGGAACCATTAGTCGTAAATGGTCGTATTAACCATTAGTCGTATTATCGATATAGGAATAATTTTAAGTACTAATTTATGCAATGTTTAAGCTCATTTGATGGTAATAGACAATTTATTAATAGTTAATATTAATAAATTATTATTTTGCCAAATAAATTTAAAAGTAATTTCTTTAAATTTAAATCCCAATTTATGGAATTTTATTAACTTTTGGACCATTATTTTTCAGACTTACGGGTTGACTCATATTATTTGAGACCTATATTAATAACTGAATATACGAATATATATCTAATATTCCTAATGAAAATAATAACTCAATTTTAACTGTATGCTTAGTATGTTTCAAAGAGATATACTAAGTTGAGATTGGACAAAAATACTCTTCATATGTTTGTGGAAAGAACGGTTGAAATGTTAATTTCCTTTAGTTTTCAACATTTTCCAGTTAAAAGCGAAACAATTAGTTTTAAGATAATTTAGCCATCACCAATTATATAGAAAGATTTGTTCAGATGGGTTGTCGTGGAGTAGATGGAGGCAGAAACTTGGAGTCATCAAAAATATAGGCTTCGATCGGGAAACGATATCCAGAACCTCCGTGATATGGATCGCTACGCTACCGTCCAAGCTATCGCGTCGAGTAGCGCAAGATGGTTTAAGCTTAGTTATATTCTGTATTTATATGGTGGTTTAATTTTTATCTAGTTAATGAATTATTATTTGATACGTCCTATATTAGTTTTACAAAATTTCCCTTTAAAAATAAGCTATTACCGTTGGTCTCATGGCGAGACTTTAAGCCCAGGACCATGTTATTTTTTCGTTATAAGTGCCCAGAGGCCAAAACCAATAGTCGTCAAAAAAATATATATAATTATCTTCTTATTTTAGGCAAGAAGGTCTACTATTATAATTTTGACTATGTTTAAAACATTTAAAAATTCAGTACCCTTTTTTTAAATTTATTAAACTGACATGTTTGTGTACCATATGAACATTTTTATGGGTTCACTTAACCTGGCCTAAGTTAGGTTAAAACTCTATAGGCCTATCTTTCAGAATTAGAATCAGCATAAATAAATACACGAATAATTTTTTTAAGTTTTTCTCTATCTCTAACGATTACCGAGGTATTAAAAAATCTAAACACAGTACGTTGTATTTTGGGGCTCCAATGTTAATCTTATAGAGGATGAGGAAAAATTAATATTTCACGTATCAATCTATATTTTTGGATGAAACTTGATATTTAGCTGCATGTGGCTGAGATCCATCCATTTATGCTTAAAAATCACAGTTTATGGGTTTATCGTTGCAGCTAACCTGCATACTCTTTTCTTTTATTATCATCCTTATTCTTATTCTTCATATTCCATATTCTTTTTTTATTATCATCCGTTTGTATCACCGGTTCAAATGGATTAAAGTTAATCTACGTTTTAGTATAATATTGATTTTTATTTATTTGTACAAAGCGTTAAAACATAAACAATAATGGTATTTCAATAAAATACATTTTTTCACCTACGAAGCACTAAAAAATACGTGTGGGTATAAACTTATTCTATAAGTTTAGAAACAGTTGAATAGCTATTCATTAATAATTTATTTAAATTGATAATTTTATAAATACAGATCAAGTTTGATATGTCTATCAGTATACCATCATATCTGTTTCAATGAAACAGAAGCTTAGCCGTAGTCCTTCCTCTTCTTCTACCTCTCCCTACGGTAACCTCAGTTCTGTTTAGAGCTACGTTAGAGGCAATGTTGGTGATTTTTATGGTGGAGGGTTGAGTGCTAGGGGGGATGCTAGTCGTTGGTGTGGAGGGGGGCGCCGTTGGTTGCCGTCCTCCCAGTCTGGCCAACCTAGGTCGTAAGCTGTAAAAACATCCTGAAGTAACCGTAGAAAGGATAGTGCTGAAATTAAATGTGTAAACAGCTCATAAGCAAAGTAAATCCAGTGCCAACGCATTTTACGAGTAATTTAAATCGCTCGTATTTAAATCCAACATCAACGCAATTTTCCCTATTCCTCAAAACTTTCAAAAAACTGTGAAAAGGAATTTCATATAGTCTTTCTTCTTGGTAAGTGTATGATTTACTTATAGAATGGGATTGGCAGCAATTTTTGAAGGAATTTATGAACAAAATAATTCTAAAAACATAATTGTATTGTATAAGTATTAAATGTAATAGTTTTTACCATTAATAAATCTCAAAATCTTTGAAAAATTTCTGAAGCAATGAACTGACTGCTGTGTTTGCTTTCTGTAATGCATTTGTTGATTTTTTTTACCTTCTATATACCTTATATATGTTATACTCGTATATGGTATTTAAAGTTATCCATAGATCTGGATTTTACCTTGACGTCGGCATACGACCAAACCGAGCTGCTTGGCTGGAAGCTCTATTAAATCCAATCAACTTTCCTGGTCTGTTCAACCTGGGTCTGGTAGATACAGAGCAGGACGTCGGCACCGAGCTCAGTGGAGCGGATGTGATAGACATCGCGGGGGCGAAGGTAACCACGGATCGAGAGGGCTTTATGCCCCTGGGTGACTTCCTACCGCGTCTGCGTCCTACCCGCGGGCTGTGGCAGGGGTAGGAACAACTGCTGCCCCATGACGTCACACCCACGTGGTGACGCTCGATAAACAGACCCAGGAGTACACCGAGAAAGAAAGACCCTAGCAGAATCATTAGGATTTACGATATCGCAGATTGATATAGTTTATTTCGTTTAGATGAACATAATACCAGTTAATTTTAAAAACTTAAAATAGGTTTGTTTCCTTGGTAATAAGCTATAGCACAAATATTTTTTACGTTGAGGTTTTCAAAATAACAATAAAACAGAAAATATATCGTATTATAAATATTATAATTAAATAAAATTTTCAATCGTATGTACAAAACAATATTGAAGTACCTGATATCTCAAAACTTACACGAACATATTCTTTCCACATCCTAAAACTAAATGATTTACAGCGAGTGGTAAGTAGTAATTTCATTGTTAGAGGATTAATCCTCTAACAATGAAATTGTTAGGGGATATCACACAATATCTGGATTTGAAACTCGGCATACAAAAACATATTCAGGCCTAAGCTATTACGAAACGAGACATATTGAGTCAAATACAAAAGGGAAATTAGGGAATGATTGTAGTTTACTCAGGAAGCGTATAATTCCTCCAACTAAGTGAAGAAATCTCCAAGGGCCAATCCACTGGGATTGTGGTTTTATATGTTTGTTGACCGAGCTGTCCCAACGTTATCGTAGTTTCAATCTGTGTTGGTATTGGATTGTTTTCCCAAAACAAAGCCCGGATTTACTTCTGTTTTTCCGAACATAACTATGTTCGTAAATCCCGTTGTTCATTTACTTTATTATGTGATTGGTTTTGAGGATAATTTTGACGAGTTTTCAGATAAAGTTTGAGTTTAAACTTTTACCTTTCTAGATTGCATAATATGGCACTGTAGCAGTCCGAAATTAATGCTTGTGAACCAAAATTCAAACTCATTATTTTAGTTTAAAAAAAAAACTAGTGTTACCCGTCGCGTCTTGCAGCAATTTACAAAATAGACTTATTAGGTTTAGATTCGCTGTAAAATATAAACATACGGTAGTACAATAATTCATTTTACCAATCTGAATTTGCAGCCTATCCAGTTATTTTAAATATTTGTAAACTAATTTAGTAGTATATTAATGTGGACTTGAATGAAAAAATCTCCATGAAAAATAGAGATAGACTGTATCATCTTACACCAGAGGAGAACCTTTGATCATTTCCAGAAAGGTACATACACACTCTTACACGCATACACAAAAACATACACACGCATGCGCACGTACGCATACAAAATCAAATATTCGATAATAATACACAATAAAAGCCATTCTTATGTTTCAGAAAGCAAAAGGAAAGAATAAAAAACATAGGCATTCCACAGCTGATTATTACAATAAACGTGTAATGTATAATCATTTGATTTTTAATCACAATACATAATCCCCAAAAATCTGTAGTTTATTAAAGTGGTTATTAAAACTTTTCATTTTGTACAGTATATACTCACTTCATAGTTTTAAATTAATGAATGATTAATATGGCGTTGGATTTTAAAGCTAATTACTAGTTATTATATTAATTTGAACAAATTAGAGTTAAGATACTTTCAATTAATTATTTATTCAATTATTTAATTTTTGTAAAGGTTTTTTGTACATTGCAATTATTATTTTTAATTTTGCCAACATATAAACTTTAGATTTTTAACCATAAAACATAATCGCCAAAATCTGTAATACGAAAATTCTGTACACAGTCATAATTGGATCCAGTTGAGTGCAATATTATGGGTATTTTGGTTATATGCTTTCTTAAAATAACTAATGCCATGGGCTAAGGGTGATTACTAACCCAAAATTTACAGGATATTTTTTCTTTATTTTAAAATACCGTATCTGTTCAAAACCCTTTTGAGCACTCTATGTTAATAACATGCAATTATGCAATAATTCTCAATATGTATTGCTTCCGTGGCTTGCTCAATGGTTCAAATAAAACAGCTGCATTTTTATCTTAAGTTAAGACAACTTATGTTGGAATCCAAAACAAAATTATTTCCTCATAAAACTAACATGGGGACTTTGAAGACTATAGGGTAGATCTTAGGGAAAATCGTTACATAAATTATTAGACTTCCCTATAATAGGCCTAAAGAAACAGTATATATACATATGTGGATATGTTTTATATAGTTTGCTAATCAAAATCATTTTAAGTAGCAAATTGCTTTCCTATGTGAGTTAGTTTAGGCTCAATATTTGTTAAAATTACTTTTAATCTATTTTACTTCAATATATTAGTAGTTAATTAATAATACCATTAGAGAAAAAAATATAGTAATCGATGTATTCTCGAGTTTTACCAAGATATTTAACTGAAACGATTTAAAGATAGATCATAGGTATCAGTACAGCCCAACATAGCTACCATGATCACAGTATTAAACTGGGATGAATTTCAGAACAAAGCCCTCATTACCATGCAAACACCCAGCTAACTTCTCAGTCTTGTAGATTAATATCAGGACTTTATTATTCCCAGTTAAGTGAGAGCTTCGAATTTGTTGATTATAAGTTAAGTTAGTTTACTCTACTTTGACAAATAAATTAGCCCCTCTAGTTTTAATCTTTGGTCATATTAATAACATACTGACATTAGGGTATTATTTACAACCTGTTGTAAAACCAAAGAAGATAGTCACTTAAAAAAACAAGTCAATGTTGTAAAAGTACCGAGCCGGTAGTCACATGGGCTGGACAGAGGTGACCGCTCATGATCTGACAGTAGTCACATGGGCTGGACAGAGGTGACCGCTCATGATCTGACAGTAGTCACATGGGCTGGACAGAGGTGACCGCTCATGATCTGACAGTAGTCACATTGGCTGGACAGAGGTGACCGCTCATGATCTGACAGTAGTCACATGGGCTGGACAGAGGTGACCGCTCATGATCTGACAGTAGTCACATGGGCTGGACAGAGGTGACCGCTCATGATCTGACAGTAGTCACATGGGCTGGACAGAGGTGACCGCTCATGATCTGACAGTAGTCACATGGGCTGGACAGAGGTGTGACCGCTCATGATCTGACAGTAGTCACATGGGCTGGACAGAGGTGACCGCTCATGATCTGACAGTAGTCACATGGGCTGGACAGAAGTGACCGCTCATGATCTGACAGTAGTCACATGGGCTGGACAGAGGTGACCGCTCATGATCTGACAGTAGTCACATGGGCTGGACAGAGGTGACCGCTCATGATCTGACAGTAGTCACATGGGCTGGACAGAGGTGACCGCTCATGATCTGACAGTAGTCACATGGCTGGACAGAGGTGACCGCTCATGATCTGACAGTAGTCACATGGGCTGGACAGAGGTGACCGCTCATGATCTGACAGTAGTCACATGGGCTGGACAGAGGTGACCGCTCATGATCTGACAGTAGTCACATGGGCTGGACAGAGGTTGAACCGCTCATATATCTGATCTGACAGTAGTCACATGGGCTGGACAGAGGGTGACCGCTCATGATCTGACAGTAGTCACATGGGCTGGACAGAGTGACCGCTCATGATCTGACAGTAGTCACATGGGCTGGACAGAGGTGACCGCTCATGATCTGACAGTAGTCACATGGGCTGGACAGAGGTGACCGCTCATGATCTGACAGTAGTCACATGGGCTACAGAGGTGACCGCTCATGATCGGACAGTAGTCACATGGGCTGGACAGATGTGACCGCTCAAGATCTGACAGTAGTCACATGGGCTGGACAGAGGTGACCGCTCATGATCTGACAGTAGTCACATGGGCTGACAGACCGCTCATGCTGACAGGCACATGCTGGACAGAGGTGACCGCTGTGACAGTAGTCACATGGGCCAGGACAGAGGTGACCGCTCATGATCTG